>JAYMTP010001120.1:0-26279 GCA_036897365.1 Geranium brycei | reverse complement strand
CTGTGCTGCTTCCAAGTGTCTGCCACAACGTCCCGAACATTGTGCCAGACATTGTGTGCCTAATCCGAATTTTCATACTCGATGACATAGATCAAGTCACATCCAACATATTATCACAACAAAATGATAATATAATGCCGTTTTATTATTGCAATGATGATTTAACAATACACATAAACTGAGATTGGCCTAGGGCACAACTCTTACAAATATGTGCATGCATATGTGTAGCTTTATGACCAGGGACTTGTCAAGCATAACTTCTAGTAATATTGATTGCACTGCTTAAGGGTTCTAGTATCGGTGATGACACACCTGATGACATTTAAGCAAAATTAATTCTTAGCTTATTATCATAACACAATGATAATAATGGTGCTGATTTATTGCTACTTAGGTGATGTAACATTTCATTTGTAAATGTGATTGACCTAGGGCACAGTTCTTTCATGTGTGTCACTCAAGCAAGCAATACAATAAATAACACGAAAAGTAATGGGAATAAGGTGTAAAAGATCAAGTTAACTAGTAACCACAAGTGCTAGACCGACGGCTCAATGTCAATCCAAGTTCACACAAACATTCAATCAAAAAAAATCGAGTAATGACCTATGTTTTAACTATGTTACCCGTCTCTCGACACTGGATAACACCTATTGTTGGACCGATAACCCTCTCGGGATTTTAGAATCGGTCCTCCACAGTTTAAGATCAACAATTTTCGACCAAGCAATCGACTCCAGGAGACCGACCCATCAATTCTACTTATTTCAGTTCTTAACTATCCCTCTCGGGCTTAGCCTTAAACTTAAATTATGAACATAATGTAGCTAATTTCACATTCATAGTTAAATACAAAGTAGAATCAAAACTCAATTTAAAGTAATCAAATATTCATGCAAAACAAGTTCAAGCAAGGATGGTCATCTGTTTAGCACCTATGATTTAGGGTTTTAGCCCCTCATCATGGTGCAAAATACACAAAACATGATATGAAATTAAAAACAAGGGAAGAAGAAATCGGGCAAACTCTGAGCACTAAGGCTCGGATTGGATGCTTGAGTCTTCGGTCTTTTCTTCCGGATCATACCTCCTTGCTAGTCTCGATAATCTCAGGTGATGGGTGGTGGATTTGGGCTGCAAAAATTGTCTGGAACTCAAAAAGGGAGGCTGAAGCTTGTCAAAAATCAGAACCCTTTCTCTAAAGGTTTTCTGGAATTTCTCAATGTGACGATCGTCACGTCGTCGTCACTTCTCCGTCACGCCATCGTCACAAGTCTCTATAACTTGGTCTTCATCGGTGACGATCATGTGACGATCGTCACCTTGCTTCTTCATTATGTAACGATCGTTACTTCTTCTTCAATCCTTCCCTTTTTTCTCCTTGTTTCCCGAGATCCTTGTTTTGGCCAGGTTTTTTTACCCCTTTTCACATGTATCCTGCAAAATCACACCAAACATACCAGAAGGCGTAAAGTGCCACAATTGGGGCTCTTAAGCACGATACGAGGGACAATTCGGCACTAAATATGGGTAAAGAGGCGTTAAAATGGACTCCGAGTGAGCCCACATCAACACCCCACACTTAAAGCCTTATCGTCCCCGATAAGAACTAAAATAGTGTTGAATGGACCGAGTACAGAACCCCAGAGTTAACTCTGATAGGGGGAGCTTGACCTCTCCCGAGGGTTTTGTAGGAAAGAGCCCCAAACCCGAAAAGCATGCACTTTATTTAAAGACTTACACTAAAACTGGCATGACATCACTTGTTTAATTCATAAAGTTTTCTTGAGTGCTTACGATGATTAATTCCCTTATAACTACCAACAAGAACATTCAACTGTATACAATTAGACATATAGGCTCGGGAAATCGTACAAATACCAAAGCTTGAGGAGAAACACAAATCACCCATTCACTAGGACCCCACGATCAACGTTGCACACATGTGTTCACACACATCCTACCTAATTCCCAAGTTATCCAATTACTATATTCGACCCGAGGTCTCCTCGCTTTCGGGAGAATCTAGGGTTCCGGGTGATTCCATGTTGTAGAACTTTATCGAATGACTTGTAACTTTAGGCTTAGGTTCGGGTAGAAGTTTTAGAAGATTAAACACGGCCTAAATGGTGCACCACCACAAAGTTGCTTTTATTCTCACAACCCCGATCACATTTTCGCTCCTCGAGTGTTTCTTGTCCTAAAAGGCATTCTACCCCCATCTCACTCATAACCCTTGCCCTTTCTTACCCAAAATGTGGCTTTATTTCGAAAATGTTTAAAACTTGCGACTTTTCAATTTAGCGTTCGAAAGGCTCATTTTAACTAACTTTAAAGTACCTAGTTGGGTGTTAGGCTTACGCAATAGAATTAAGATTGATGAGAATTAAACCTATGCATGCAATCACTACCTAATTAACTAAATTACACAATTCAACACTTTACCAAATCAATTAAACGCTCGAACACAAATATAGATAGTATAGAAAGTGGAATTAGGGAATTCGAGTGTATGAGAGATAAATAGGGAATGGGCAATTACTCAGTTAACATTTAGGGAAACTGAACTATTTTAGGGAAATTAAACCATTTTAGAGGTGTGCCATGTATGGATTCTACCCAAAACCCATTCCACGAGACAACTAATGGTTAAATTATCCTGTTAATCCTGACTGAGCCAATAACAGATCAATTTTTAAGGGGTATTTAGACTTAGAACTACCCTTCGATGTTGGTCCTATATAGCTACTACTTTTCGTATCCACCCCACTCGATCGGTCTAGGTGTGAATATGAGCTCTAAGCATTATAATCTAGATAAACAGACTGCTCAATTAGTATCTATAATTAGATTAGATTCTAGTGGAGTCTACTCGGGAGGCTAGACATTAAGCTGTATGTTTAAAATCCCTAATTTAGTGCCTAAACACTTAATCAAGCAATTAACCTGATACACAATCAATTCCCAATAGCCCTAAAATCTAAGGTTTCTCTGTAAAAACACCAAAAAAATTTCCTATTTGTACTTATGCTTAAAACCAGGGGTAAAAGAGACATTTGGTACAAAAGCCAAACTCAAGCGCGACTGACGGGGTTGGCATCCCTATCAGTAGCCAAGGTCGTCAGTCAATGCTTCGCGTTAACACTCTACTATTTTAACAGGGTGTTACGATCAACCTCGTTTCTCAAGGTCGTATGTCCTTACTACCAATTTTATGTAAGTGTTGGCTGATAAGGTTGACATCCCGCCATTCACCAAGCCCATTAGTCTCAAGGTCGTCTCTACAAAGCCGTCTCTACAAGGCCATCTCTATGATTGCCAGGGTGTGGCTGACGGTGTCAACCCCGCCTGTCACTAAGTCCCCTGGTTCTCCTTGTTGTTTTGTTCCGTTTTCATTCAAAAGGAGGCACACACAACATAAACATCCGTGAAACATATATGACATAAATAAAACTAAAATCTATCAAAATTAGGACAAAATCATTAAATGTGAGATTTTATCTCGAAATACGGCGAAGAATACTTTTGTATCATCAATCACCACCATTCTCTAAGCTCTAGATTTGCTGAGACTAAATCTAGAGGCGAGAGAATGGTAACAGCTAACCGATGATACCATCAAAGGTTTTGAAATTTAAGCTAAAGAATAATGTTTTGGTGCTTGATACATTTTTTAAAAATAAACAATTTGTAGTTAATAGTTTAATGTCCTCGCGATATATAAAGAGAAGACATGATACCTGAATAAATGTGATGCTAAATGTATTAAACTATAATGTTAATTGCAGAATACTACATACGAAAATTAAGTGTTTAGCTCGAACTCGAATGAGTGTATATAGTTAAGCTCGAGCTTTATTCTTAAAGAAACTTAGACTCGATTTGGATTGTTTACATCCATACTAAGAGAGACAAAAATTGTTATTTATAGGGACCATTGTAGTTAGGCACACCCAACCTATCTTTTCTTTGCCAACTCATCCGAAATTCTTATTTATGTTTTTTGCACCTAAGTACACCCCAACAAATTTCCTAAATCTGTAATGGAGTTAGAATTTAGAAGCGAAACGAAAAATAAGAAATTTGAGTGAGGTGACAAGCTAAAAAAAAGTTGGGTATATGTATTATGTATATGCAAAACATGTTTCATTAGGTGTACTTACATGTAATTATCACTTACTCATAAAACAAAGATGTAATTTAAGAATAAAATTTTGACCGACATTTGTTTTTCATCTAATTTATACCAATTTGAAATATAGAAAAATTACTTGTAGCCACGTGATTCAAATAATATTCGTTGCATTTATTTGTGAAATGTTTGATTATGTTACACTTATTTTATTTGCGGAGTGAATGTTTGATATGATCAGGGTTGTAAATGGCGGCCGTCATGGCCCCAAAAACCACACGGGCACCACGTTGTGACGTTTTGGCCGTTTTGAACCGGTTTTGAGCCGGTTTTGTACTTATTTTATCTAATTTGAAATCAATTTAGGTCAGTTATGTTCAATATAGTTAGTTTTTTTTTTAAAAGTTGAAAATATTATAAGTTGTAGCATAATATCTATTTATTTTATTACGTATGCAAATTAATTTGTATTAAAAAATTAAAAATACAAAAAATGAAAATTCTGAAGGCCCATGTCTACCATCATAGCGTTGTGCGGTATCTACAACCTTGGATATGATACAATAAACAATTTTGCTAAGACCATCTCCAACCCATGCTATATTTGTCTCTTCAATGCAAAATATGTTATATCAACTCCAACAACATGCTATTTGCTATGCTATTTTGGCATATGCTATATTTTCATGACATATTTGGCATGAAAATGTAGCATATGCTATTTGCCTCTCACAGAAAAAATATTTTTCTATTACTACTTTATTATCCAAATGTTACTTTTACCAATTAATCAAATAAAATAGTCATAATGATACAGTAAAATCATATATTTTATTTTGTTTATTATTAAAATATTTAAATAACATATAACATATATATGGTTGGAATAAAATAACATATGAATACTAAAACAATAACATATAACACAAATTTTATGATAAATATAACATACGAGATGTACAAGAAATATATATATGAAATCTCATAATATTTATCTCGAAGATATATTGGTAAGAAAATTTGTGCTATCCACAATGCATATTGGATTGGAGGGAGAGCGGCAATTTAGATGAGTCTTCCCATGCCCACCACCTCTCAGCGATGCTTCTTCGCCTCTTTCAATTTTCCCTCCATTTCACACTCCTCCACCCGATTCGGTGCCAAACCCCCCCGACCTTCTCGCACCCACGCCCATGGTAATCCCCTCTTTATTCTCCTGTTTGCTTGCTGAGAAAATTTTGATTATTTCAACTTGTTACAGTTTCATGGAAATTAGACACCAGTGTTGTTAACTTAAGATTATTATTGTTATATGTTTGAAGCAGATGACAATCACTTTTATCCTTGTTTTGGAAGGAGGGGATTTGTTCTCATCACCACTCTGCCCTTTCTTTTCCCTTCTCAAGAATTCACACAAGTTCATGATGCTCAGGCTTCCGAGTAAGTTGTGTTTGTCAATGTTTTTGAAATGTTTGTTCTAATGTGGACGCGTTATGAGCTTATCAGTTTTGCTATTTCCGTATGCTTATTGACAAAATTTGTTCCAATTGCGTCAAAACTATAACTTACATTCCTTGACATTGTAGGTCAGTTGAATCTTTGGTTATAAAGGAAGAGTTAAGGAAGGTCCTGTCCAAAACAAGTGCTGCTGGAGTACTCCGTCTTGTCTTTCATGATGCAGGAACCTTTGAAATGGATGACAAGTCAGGTATTTATTTGCCGGGAAGCAGTGCTTTCTGATTTGAATCTTTTACTTGTATCTTATCTGCTGACTATAATAGTTTTTTTTGGAATGCCACCAATGCATCCAATCTTATCGTAGTTGTAGTACTTACTAAGGTAGCCAGACCTTGTGATTTTTATGTCTTGTTTATAATAGATATAATGACTTGCATAATTTCTTATAAGATTACTAATTGATATTTTGGTTTACCACCTTGTCAGTTATTACCTTTTTTGTACGTAGAAAGCATAATGCAGAAATTGAGTGAAGCACGTCCTTATCCCTTTAAAGCTGGATTCGAGTATTCGAGTTCAAAATGACACTGCACTATGGGTAACCGAAACGCAAAAGAGCATCGAACTCATATCAATAATGTTTCATTACTGAACATGCCATAAGGAGTGCGGGAGTTGTGTGATGATCTTTCTGTTGCATATTGATTACCCATCACACAATGTCATTGTGAACTCAATTTCTGTGTTATGTTTTCTATGTACAAACATGTAACAGCTGACAAGGTGGTAAACCAAAATATCAGTTAGTAATCTTAAGAAGTATGCTCCCCTTTAACATCTCTTCAAAAATTGAATATACATTTAATTTTGTGGATTTTAGCGATTAAAGGGCTCTCATAACAGAGAGCCTTTTTATTTTCTTTAGTTGTGTGAAGGAAGGAAGAGAGATAAGAAGGAGAAAAAGAGATGAAGGCTGGTTTTGAGCAGATCAAGTGTTCAACTGTTTGTTTCTCAAGTTGGTTGTAGAGTTATTCATAGGCTTCAACATTAAATGTTTAAAGCATTTCCATTTAGATCCTAAACTTTTCTAGTTTCTTGGGTACCATATTTTTCCTCGGAGCTCATTATAGCCATAGAAAATCATGTCAGTTTTTCAAGTGTTCATATGAGCAGAAACATGAGATTGCAAGGGTAATATAAGTGATTGGATTAAGCTTTGTTCAGTTTAAAATTATGTTACTAAACAATACATGCAGTATCTAGTCAGTTTCTTAAATTGTTCTGTTGTTATTTATGTACATTTCTGATCTCCTTGAGCATCTTCACTATGCTGTGCTATATATGTTACAGGAGGTATGAATGGGTCTATTGTTTATGAACTTGATAGACCTGAAAATGCTGGTCTCAAGAAGTCTTTGAAGGTAAACCATGCAGTTTCTTTCTCCTTACAAACATGCAAAGATCCATTTCCATGTTTGTAGTAATATTTCTATAATTCACTTCATTACTAAGTTACAGAGATGATAGTTTATTCTTATACATCCAGAATGATCAACACCTGCAACCTAACTCCTCAATGGGTGTATTGTTATTTAGATTCTACAGAAAGCAAAGGTTGAAGTGGATAAAATAAAACCAGGTTGTTTTATATAAATTTTACTGTGGGAAGTTGACAATAGCAAAAAGGCTAATACGCGACATGCTAATATGTCATTTTTCCACTATCAGTTTCCTGGGCAGACATGATTGCTGTGGCTGGAGCGGAAGCAGTTGTACTATGTGGAGGTCCAACAATTCCCATCCACATAGGCAGAATAGATTCAATGTAAGTGTCCAGCTCCTTAGGTTTAAGTTTCACATATTATCCAGGCCATGAGTATTTAGGGTGGTTGGTGCAAGCAATCTGAATTAATAAATATTTGGCCATGTGCGGTGAATACTGAGTTATAAACTTCTAATTGTGGATCTAGTTGCATTAATTGAATTCAACTTCTAACCAAATGTTGCCGGGAATTGAAAGATACTAATGATTACTTATTTCCTTCTAGGATGAGTGATCCCGAAGACAGACTTCCTCTAGAGTCTCTGAATGCTTATGGTTTGAAACAATGCTTTCAGAGGAAAGGCTTATCGTGAGTTTGCACATTACCTACACTCCTTTCTTGTCATACTTAGTTCTTAGGTGTAAATTATATGAAATAATTCACAATTCTTGGGCTTACTATAATATTCACTTCAGGTGCTCAAGTTATTGAGTTACCCTCTTTATGCCTCAAACTAAGTGTCCATTCTCCTTTTTTTAGGAAGTTAGTTATGCATACAATATCAATAGTTATAACTAAGTTAGAACCACTTAGTATGGTAGAATATGAGAGGGCGTGTATTATGAGTATGTGACGCAATACGGAAATAGATCAAAACACTATTATGTCTTGAAGACATAACTAAGAACACCAATACGTTCTTGAAGAAAATAATCAAGAACACCAATGTTCTTCATAAACGAAGTAAACTTGGAATCCACCGGATTTCTTGTAAAATAATTCTCAAAACTTTGATTGATTACGAACTATGGTAATAGTCTCTATTTATAGGCTTAAAATCTTAACAAGAAAGAAAAAACTGAAATGAGTCCTAATGTGAGAAGGACTAGGATCGTATCAGTTTGGTATTAGAGTCTAGGGTTATGGCGGAAGGATTAGGAGATCAATTCCATGAATTCTTACGGACAAAGCTACAACGAAGGCAAAACTGTTGGAGCTTTCCAACCAGATGCAACATGTGTCGAAAATACTCAGTTCAAATTAAGTCGAACCTATCACCAATAGCAGAAGCGACGTGTTGGAGCATAGCAACCCGGTTCAAATTGACACACCAATAGGGCTTGGACCACAAGGACCGCATCGAATGAAATTTCCTAAGTTTCACGGGAGAGAGGACCCCATTGTATGGATGATCCGCTGTGAGAGCTTCTTTCACTAGCGAGTGGGGGGAGGAGGAGAAAGTATCATTCACCGTACTCCACTTAAAAGCAAACACACAACTCTAGTACATGAAGCTGCGAAGGGACCATCTGCAAATGCCTTAGGGGCTGCTTAAACATTATTGTAATGCCAGATTTGTGACGCAATTACAAGGGAACCGACTTGGGGAGTTGTCAAAACAAGGCCAACCGGCACTATCAATCAATACCAACAACAATTTGAGAGGTTATCCGCTCAGGTATAAAAACTGACAGCGGAATAAGAGGGTGTCATATTCATCGGCAGTCTCTAGGATGCCATCGTTGTCTACGTCGATATCCAACCACCCGCGGACATGATGACCGCAATGGCCCTTGCTATGTTTTACAAGCGATGCCACCTGCATACACAATGGGACAAGAGTGGGAGCAGGCAAGCTCCGGCCCGATTGAGTCTATACAAGCGCGAAGACAAGCCCGAAATCCAGCAAGCTTCGACAGAACCATGACCGGGTCAATCACCCTTTGTGAGGCGAATATATCAAGAAGAAAGATCTAAGAGGATGTCGAAGGAAATGTGTTTTAATTGTGACGAAAAATACGAACCCGAGAATCGTTGCAATAGATTGTTCTGATTGGAGCCAATGAAAGAAGATTCTGGGGATTATGAGCTTCAGAATGCATACAATCCAAAAGATTGTCCCTTGCAGTCTTGCACCATTTGAAAGGAGAGAGTAATGATATGAGTCCTAATGTGAGGAGGGATAGGAGTCTACTCCTAAGGGGATGGATAGCTAGTAAGAGGTATTTGTAATTATTTTATTAGTGTGAGATTATAGTCGAGATCAAGTTGAATTAGTTTGGGATTAGTACTTCTAGTTGAATCAGGTTGTTAGTTGGAGTCTTCATTGGCATACCTGACCATGGCCATGAATAAAGGATTTAATATTTTGAGTTAAAAGGTTACTGTGAGATCGGTTCACTGTTATCTTTGATGAACCCATCTATCAACAATTGGACGCCTGAAAAAGCTCGGCAGCAACTGCGCGACATGGCCAACAGCTATTCAAGTCCCATAACCCGATCCAAAATCCAGGACCATATCATAAACTTATTCTTATCTAAATTTAATATTCTAATTAATAACTTGTCTAAATTATTTCAAAAATAGGAAAAACAATTCAAAACTATAATTCATGATACCAATTAAGCTTAAAATTATGCTCTTTTCGTAAACCCCATTTTTTTATGGAGTTATCTTCAAAACCTGGGAACTCTTGTCCTACATTATTCCTTCCTACCTATGAAAAAATCGACCTCCAATTTCTTCGTATTTTATAGCATCCATTCTCCAGCTTATTCTTGATATGGTGGGACCAATTTATTAAATGAAGTTTGATAAATATCATCATCCAAGTTCTACTTTTGAAGCTCCACAACCTTGATTTCTTATCAATGCCTATCCTTTAATAGTGAACAGTGATGTGTCAGATGCTTAACAAGCCTATTACTCACCCTCAGATTTGAATTCCTTGGCTTCCTTATCATCCACATAGTAGAAAACATTAAGAATAACTTTCTATTTACCGATAAAATCATCTCTTACATATGCTTTTTCGTGAAACTTTTATTGAACTATTGATGCTCTTTGTATTCCTTCAACTTGAAACTATTAGGTGAATTAATATTTAAAGTGATTTGTGTCATTCATATTTATATTCTTAGTCATTCATCTTGCTTGGTATCATGGCTGTGGCAGTATATTCATGATCAGTTTCATGAGTTTAATTACGTCATTGGTACTGCTGCAACATGACATGCTCATAATCTCATTGAAGAAATGCATTCTGCAATATTTTTTTCATCCTTCTCCATTACTGAATTGGGAGCTTTTCTTTATATCACCTATGGATTTGTAGCTCTTCCCACCAACCACCAACTTCATTTCATAGTTTATAACCCATAAGATTAACTTATCTATGTTCCTCCACTTCATTAAACCAAAAAAACAATCGATTTCAGAAATCCAGCGAGGGAATTCTTTGACCAGTGGTTATTCAATCAGTAATTCTCCATTTAACAATAAAGTATAAACCCAAGTCTTGCGATAATAATGATTTTGATTGTTCTTTTTACTATTATGAAACACTCGTGTTTTACCTTCATAGTAAGGATGACAAAAACCACTGGAATTTGTAAGGGAAAGCCCCCACCTCATCTTCTGTTACTTTGAACTTCATTGTCCCGAGGTTGTTTGTTCACTTGTTGCGAAACATAGTTTGCATTGTTCGTCAAAACTCACGAACCTCTTAGTGAAAAACCTCAACTTCCACACTATAAGTAAATCCGTGATTAAATTCCTTGCGAAGAGAGTTAATCCGCATGCTAACAACATTAGGGTTCTCCATACCTCTAACCATTGAACAAGGTAAAACTGCTTTTATACCACTTGATGTAGCACGAAGACAAATAAAAAAACCAATGTGTCTTGAAGAGGTAACCAAGAACACCAACATGCTCTTGAAGCAGACAATCAAGAACACAAACAAGTTCTTGGAATCCATCAATGTCTTATAAAATAATTCTCCAAAGATTGATTGATTACGAACTACGATAATAAACTCTATTTATAGGCTTAGAATCTTAAGAAAAGATGAAACAAACTTATTCTTAACTAAATTTAATATTCCAATAAAAATAGGGAGAACTTATTCCTACTTGATGGCTTCTTTTGATTATGGTTGGCGTGATTGTTACGAAGAGGAGGGCCATGAAATATTTTATTTTTAGTTAGATAGTTTTCTCATTATTGGGGATTTACAACAGCAAAATCTCGTTTCATTTTCTTAATTAGTCAAGGGGTAAACAATGTATTGAGTCTACAATTGAATACATGGCAATATGGTATCCATTCAACTTTTACAAATTTTGCTTGATGTTCATGAACCTTACCGTTAAGAAAGCAAAATAACATTAAACCACTGGAGGTAATATACTTACAAATTCGCATATTTTATTATGATTGAACAATGGCTATGTCTTCTTTCCTCAGAGTTCAAGAACTTGTTGCTTTGTCTGGAGCCCATACCCTTGGCAGTAAAGGCTTTGGAAGTCCAATTGTTTTTGACAACTCATACTTTAAAATTCTCTTGGACAAGCCATGGAAGTCATCAGGTATGTTACATAACATATATCAATAATGATCTAGGTTGCAATTCATAAACTCTGAAAGGCTTAAGTTTTGGCATATGAGGCACTATTGGCCTCAGCTAAATGCTCAATGTTTTCTCTCTGAACAATAACTTACGTAAAATGTGAGTTCTAATACAATTGAGATAATTTTTGGAGCTGACCCTTGATAGCCTATAATAGCCAGGGAAGAATCTTCTCACATTGCCATGAGTCTAGTAAAAATTGGAAAACGAGTTTCTCTTTTTCACAATCTACTGCTTCAATTTCTTATATGCAGATGGGATGTCGAAAATGATTGGGCTTCCTTCAGATCGTGCACTCACTGAGGATGATGAATGCTTAAGGTTTTTTTTCTTTTCTTTTTTCATGAAATTGCATGATTCATTGGCCTAAACTGATAAGTAGAAAACACGACAAAAGAAACATAGAAGTTGATATTTTTATTAATTCCAAAAGGAAAAGGAATCCCTTGCTTTATAGGTTTTTCTGAATCTGCTGAAATTCTAAAAGGAAACAAAGTAAAAGATCCTAAGGAAAAAAAAAAGAAATTGAAGTGGAGTAGAACTAGTTAAAAGGAAACAAGATAAAAAATTCTAAATATAAAGAAAATTAGAAATCTAAGTGGAGTAGAACCAGTTACTCAATCTCTTGTGATCTTCTTTTTCGATTCTTGAGTTTTATAGCTACTCAACACCTCATCAATCTTGTGGGTCTCTTTCCTCCAAGCTTGTGCCACCGGGCTGTTCCGTAGGACATCATATCCTACAACTGGTTGTTGGGCTTAGCATTAAACCACCACGGCAAGTCTTTGTGTCAAGTTCCCCCAGTGACAGTCCCAATATGCATGTTGCATCAATACCCTAGAGTTAGGCTGAGAATATTAAACCACCGCTGTTAGTTTGTGTCGAGTTCCCCGATAGTCAATTCTATTTCTAATTCACATGCATTGATGTATTTATGTTTGGTCTTCGCTGTGTTTATAGGCATGCGCTAAACTGAGACAATTGATTATATATGCAGATGGATCACAAAGTACGCTGAAAGTCAGAGTATTTTCTTTCAAGATTTTAAAAATGCGTATATCAAACTTGTGAATTTGGGGGTGAGGTGGAAAACCCTCTGACAGCATTAGAGCAGCTTATTTCTCTCCTTTTACTGATTATTGTATGCACAAAAAGCAAAGGAAAATGTATGAAACCCATTTGTACCAGTTAAATATGTTCACATACTTTAGTTTGCTTTGATTTAGTTCTTGTATTGTTCAACTTGTCATTATTACCTAGAAAGAGTGTTGGATGACAAAACTGGTACTTGAAGTGGTTGTACATGTATTATAGGAATAATAATAGTTACGCATTTAAGTGAGTCAACCATCTTTTACTTACTTTTTTTTATCAGCAAATAATTTTTTTATCAACAATAAAATTTTATAAGAGACAAGAAAAAACTGTACAAAAAGTGAGGAAAAAAAACCCCCAAAAAGAGAAATACTGAAACAAGGTAAAAAAGTCTAACTCACACGAGAATTTAGAACCACCCTCGAGTTTGCACACCAAGACGGTAGCGCTCTCTCCTCCATCCAATCCCAAATCCCGCGCCTCTCGTTTGCCTGCATCAAGGTGTATGAGTGTATACGTCCATCGGCGTCTTTCCCGCCCCCATAAAGACCCAGTCGTTTCTGGTAACCCAGATGTATCATAATTCCATAGACACCAATCTGCTCCAAGCTCTCATAGTTCCCCGCTCCGAGTCTCTGGAACTCCAACTCATGAATAGTTCGTGGACCATCTGGGAACTGATGTACAACACTCTCTACCACCTGTAAATCTCTCTCCAGAGCTCTTGTGACCAGCGGCATGTGAGCATGAGATGCTCACTTAGGAAACTAACATAAATTCCAACCCTAATTATACTTAACTATTTTAACACATATCCAGACATCTCCGTCTTCTTGGCTGATTCTACGAGCCACCTCTATCTTCGTCACTGATGTCCACATAGACCCCCCTGGTGAACAGCTCTCACCTCGCCCTCCCCTAATTCAGGACCTCTCGAAACCCTCGATTTCTGCACTTTGATTTGTAATCAAACTCAAATCCATATTTAGTTACAATTTTGTTGTCGCCGATGTAGAGCTAGACCAAAAATCCCCAATTGTTCTGGTCCCTACAAAATTCAAGCCCCGAATCCCAAATCCCTGACCCATAAATTGAAAAACAATCCCTAAATCTGGGCGTATCACACTAATTAAGGCGCATCTCTCAAATTTGCATATTGTTTACATGTCTCTTTTCAGGGCTCCGAAAATTACGGTGTCAGCTATGGAGAGCATTATGAGGAAATTTCTTTTGGCAGGGTAAGGGACACGGAGGGGTACTCGAAGGTGCGATGGGCGGTAGTTTGCAGGTCAAAGAAGAAGGGAGGGCTGGGCATCAGACGTTTGGAGGAGGTCAACAACGCTTTGTTGTTGAAGCGATAGTGGAGATTCGCCACATAACCAAATCCCTTGTGGAAGAGGATTATGTGCGCGAAGTATGCATGGGGTAGATTAGTTTGGGATCTTTCTGCCCTCCCATTCTCAAGTCATACTGAATTGAGGGCGTTGGAGAACATTCTGGGGCATGCATCTCATCCAGCTTTCCCAGGGTGTTAGGGGCATGGAGCGTCAGATGGAGGCTGGGCAATGGCAGGCGGATCAGATTCTGGGATGACTGTTGGTTGGTTGATTTTTGACTCAAGACCAGATTCCAGAGACTCTACAGATGCGTGAGTAATCCAGGTCATTCAGTCAATGATGCATGGGAGATGGATTGTTAGTCAATTCCCACGAATGGGATCCTCACATCGAGACCAGCAGAGGAGCTTGCAGAGTTGCTCACAGTCCTAGACACCACCAGACCAATGGAGGGTAGAGAGGACTCCATCTTTTGGGCTCATGACAGGAAGAGCTACTGGGCGAGGAGGGGGTTTGCCATGCTGACAGAGGATGACACTATGGAGCTGGTTGACTGGCAACTAGACTTTGGGACATGCCGGTTCCTCCGAACTTCAGGAGCTTCGGTTCCACCGGTTTTGCGTCCTTTGCAGTGGGAGGGAGGAGACTAATGAGCACCTCATGCTTTCATGCCGGTGGACGCGAAGTTTCTGACAGGAGATACACAGACGGTGGAGAGTGACGTACACCCGTTCGCAGACAGTTCACGATTTATTTATGGGTTGGACCTCCAGAGTCTCAGAGAGAGGGGTGCGGAAAGCTTGGAGCAAATTGATCACTATGGGGTTCCAGTACATCTAGGTCACCAGAAACAACAAGATTTTTAGGGAGGAGGCGAAGACACAAGGGGATGTTCTCAGATCGTTGCAGATGCGTTCATACACGTTGATGCGGGCAGACGAGAGATGCGGGAATCAGTCTTGGACGGCGGAGCGTGCGCTTCCTATTTGGTGCGCAAACCCGAGGGCGGTTTTGAGTTTCCTTTTGCTTTAGGCTCTTTCCTCGCTTTGTATTTTTCTTTCTTGGGCAGCTAGCCCAGTTGTTTGCACTTTATTTTCATCATTTATATATGCTTTCTTGCTGATAAAAAAAATCTCTAAATCTTGGGTCTCCAGTTCAAGTTTGGCCCCATATGGGAACGACGAGAAAGACTCCCCGGAGGAGCGCGCCGAGGATTCGACGGAGGAGCGCGCCCAGGACTCACTGGACGACGAAGACATCTGCTGGTCCTCCTGCTACAGTTTCGCCCAAATGGCCCTCTGACTGCGGTTCTTGGTCGATGAGGGTCCAGATCAAGCTCGATGAATCTTGCTACAACGACGGTGCCGGAGGCCCAACGCCCAGCAAAACAGGGTGGCAAAGCTCATGATTTTTGCAAAACAAGGTTTGTTCCTAACCAACACAAGTTGGGCCAAGCGGTAAGGAGCTCACTAAACATATGTGAGGTCCTGAGTTCGAATCTTGGTACATGCTAGTAGTGTAGGATGTCTTTAATTATTGCCGATCAAAAAAAAAAAAAAAAAAGGTTTGTTCCTAGTACGATTATAATATATGAACATGTATTGTATTTGCTTTTAATCCCTTCTTTTGTTACATAGACCATGGATGCATGCTTTTCATCCTATGTTAAGTAGACTAATCGGTTTACTTCTATCGATATTTCTCTTTAATTTTGACCGGTGCGAAAGGGAATATCATGTTGGCTGCTTGAGAAGTAAAAAGAAGGCAGATCTAAAGGTGTGTCAACGAATGGTTATTCCCTTTTTTCATTAATTTTTATGAACAACTCATTTTCCTTGTTGGATACATTTGATAGAAATTTGATTCTCAACTGAAAAAATGGGTTTGATTCATGTAGGGTGGAATGAATTAGTGGACGTAGAGAGGGAGTTAATTGGTTGTGGTGATTGTGGCGTTCAAATTGCGGGGATGGTGTTCAAGGAGAGAGAGAAAAATGGGTGGAGAGTATTTTTGTCATTTCAAAAAAAATTGAACTCCAAATTCAGTTAAAATAAACAGAAATGAGCAAAATGTAAAAAAAATATTTAGGTGACACAGACGAGTATTTTTAAAATAAATATAGTCAATTGTAGAAAAGTTTAAAGTAGGTACAGTAAATTGTAGTTAACCATAAAACTTATTTACGGTGGAAGAGTGCTAAAATGAACCTCAAATCCCTCATTCTCATCTTAATCAGAAAATAATCAACGGAAAAAGATTCTAGCAATGTCACTCAAAAGAGTTAATGGAACCATTTTATTACTGCTCAGCTTTTACATCACGAATATGAATACGAATACATCTAACAAAGAAATGGATACGTATCTATGATATATTAATGTGTGGATATTATACACAACATCAACAACCAAACTGCTTTTGCGACCATCTTCTGCATGCGCGACTGAGACTCTACCAATCAGCTGCATCCATCATCAATAATAATAGAGTGACCGTTAGTTTTGGCATTTTTGTTTTCAAGCAGCCAAAACCAAGAGAGATGTTACCATTTGGTTCTCTCTTTCTCTCCGTCTCTATGTACAAGTACAGTGGCGGCTCTTCAGCAGTGTAAGACAAAAATGGCAATCCATCACATACAATGTAACAGACGGGTGGGGTTAGTTAAAGAAATAAGGCGACTCCAGCACATCTCTTAGATTAAAATCTCCTCGCTCCGGTAATGGAGGAAAGGCCAGCTCCGGAAATGACTGTTGAAAGCCCTCCAACAACTGTATAGCATCATATATACATTGGTTAGTGACCTTAGCCTTAGCAATCAACTCCCCAACTTCTAATTTGATGTTTGCAATAGCTTTTTCTATGACGAAATGGATTTTCCAAATTGTTACTTACATTCTCCAATACTGGTGTTTCATAGAGTTCGACGAATTTCTCTCTAAGTATCCTGTTCATTTCATCCACGTCACATGCATGCGTCCAGTATGAATCATGGACTCCTGTAAGCATATGCCAGTTATACGATAACACACAATCAAAACTAACAATTATGGTAACAACAAAGACGGAAAAAAAAGGACCTGCAAAGGTTAAGCCTGCTTTTTCGCAGGCAAGTGCCGTCATCATCATATGAGAACCATCAAGAGAGTGAACAAAATTAGGCGGAAAAGCAGTTCTCTGCCGCCTGACCATGACCTGTGGAAGTAACACAACAGACAATTCTTTCTTGGTCAGATTTCAGAGATAATTAACTAGTTGACTGAAAATATGTTTTATTTCGCTACTTAGTAAGAAAGTGAAGTTATAAGCAGGTTCGTGTATTAATTGGCTCTCTGCGTGTTCGCTAGACTTTTGGGTTGGAATAAAGTTTAACATCACAGATAGTCAACCAAAGCTTGCTTGCCCAACTGCTCAAGCTTGAACTTCTGGCTAGAGTTCTAGTCTAGGGCAATATCTCTCTTCTTAAATCTCTCTCCAACCAACTTATGTTGGGTCAAGTGGCAGAAACGCGGTTTTGGGCCTAAATCTTGATACATTCAAAGCTGATAAAAACAAACATGACGGATAGTCGGTTTGATGTTAGGCCTATTCATGCCTGTTTATTCTTGGTCTACGTACGTTTTGTTGACCGGCCTTCACGTTACAAGGAGTGTTTCAAGTGTCCCACATGGGAAGAACATAATGTTAAATGACATCTACCTTTTACCTTGGCTTTTTGGTTTAAGTATAAAAATGTGCATACTAAAAGTGCACAGTTGACATGCTTGAAAAAACAATATCAAAGATCATAAACAAAAATACAGGCAGAGAACATAGTAGAGACCTTTTCAGTTTCTATCTGCAGCGTTAAAACTTGAAGAGAAGTCTTGACCTGCAAGAATTTTAAAAAAAATAAGTGGAAAAGACTCAAACGGCTTCTTGACTAGAATATGCATTTGAACAAAGGTTGAGATACTAACCATATGCTTCCCTGTTTTGCGATACGGTTGCACAGCAGGAAGTCCAAGTGGAGTAGTCCAACACACTGCTTCATTTTCATGTGCAATTACCTGTAATATCCGATATTTATGATCAAAGACATGCATTTCACTAGGGAAACAGAAAACAAGGGAAGAGTTCAGAAACCATCCTTAGAATGCAACTTTGAACCAATTACAAGTAGAGCATCACATAATGAAAACTACACAGGCTTTAATTATGTGAAGATGTACTTTTCGCTAAGTGCGAATTAACAGAAAAAATCATCACTTAATGAAAACATGTTGTAGATTTCATTAAGTAATGTTGTACTTTTCATTGGTTCGTAGTTTGCACAATAAGGAGTGGTTTGTTCTTGAACCTCCCTCTAGACAACAAAACTGTCGAATAACAAACCTTTGCACATTCACCAAGCCAGTTCATGATATCACGTGCAGCTTCAAACATCTCCCCCAAGGCAGTTAAAGTGACCTGCTCAAGAAAAAAAAAAGATACAAATTAATGCATGTCTTACACACAGCACAGGGGAAAAATCAAACAGCCCGTATTTTTGTATGGGAGTGGGGTTCACGTAGTTGCTTCCTTTACCTTTGCAGCATAACAGGCAGCAGCATAAGCCACTTCCTCATCTGCCATGATATCACGCTCCTTCAACCTCCTCTTGATTTGATCCCGTGCACCAATATAAGTGACACCGTATACAGATGTCATCACTGTCTGTTTCACCAATTTCCTGTCCACCTAGAGGACATCAAGCCAACCAGAAGATGCACAATCAGTTATGAGATGCACAGATGTTCACATTTACACCTCACAAACTATACTATCCTACTTGTAACGCATAGAGATGGAATGTGGTTTTAATAAAATAGTAATTCGTATAATACATTTCAGTGTTAAATGCATGAAACATAAATATGAAATTCTTTTCATCGTTGTATATAAGTAATACCATTAAGATTAAGACAAAACAAGTTGGCAAAGGACCTCATTAACTAATATTCTAGCATTCGAAGCTTCTGGAAAAACAGCAGGATCTTTCTCTGCATCCCTCTGCATGATATGAAGAACTCTGCAACACAAATATGAAATATGGTTATCATTTAATTTAATTGTTTCTTACACAGACACTCCACCAATATTATAGGCATTACATTTTTAGAAATATTGCAAGTAATCGAACAGTAAATTCAATTAATAGTTACATGGTACTTAACTTACTCATCATATATAAAACAAACAAAAAACTGCATACATTTTGCTGTGCCTTGTGATTTTCACATGAAAATGTAAAACGAGAATTATAAATTTCCATGCCGGTAAAATCTTTACTCCAACAATTTGGCCCCTCAGGAATTTAGCATCAAGCCATGGATTATGTTACACTTTACTCAACCTAAGAGCTTGTGTTGATGAGTAGAAAACACCCAACTATTTATCAAGGAGTCTCAAAACTCAACAACCACCCCCCTATGCACAGTCTTGCTCTACAATTGACTAAGAATCCCATAAAAGACAACACAAAAGGCCATGTCTGATCAAGATGATCCTAGTGTATTGTTACACACTTGTAGATACATGTGTTTTCGCCAAATTTTACATCTAGGCTTCTGATCCAATGAGTATCACTATCCTGTATGTTCAAGTACATAGGCAAGGACACCAAACATGCACACACTTTTCCGCTGAAATAATAATTTCATATGAGATGACAAGTGAACTTTTATTCAAAGATGTTAAAGACTTGTTACACAAAAGGTCACAACTGACATGAAGAGGAGATAAATAAGCTTACCGAGCAGCTATGTCGGAATATACATCTGCAGGCTTATCTCCAGCAATCAGATTAACAGGAGCTGCTCCTATCTGAAAAGAAATTTTATTAGAGAGATTTTTTTTTGAGTTTAAGCATCAATAATCATAATAATATAATTCGACAATGTAAAGAGATTCTTCATTTCAACAAAGACCTGGAGTTTAGACTGAGAAAGGAAAACAGAATGAACACATAAATGAAAGCAATCAATGAATTATTTCAGTAGTCAACTTCATTTTACTTGTGAGCCAAAATTTTCTTGATCAATGCACATCTAGAAAACAGACTTCATGGAGTTGTCATCATCCATAGCCTCTGAGTCAAAATGTACTCATAAATAGTAGCCATGTGATGCTCATCACACAATTTATGCATGGCAACAAGAAACTCCAGTGATCAATTCAAGAAGGTGCATAGTTTTACTAATGGGGAAAAGTGCAAAAAGGCATATGTATATTTCAAAACCATGTTGCAAGATGCTGATACGGTGTTTGCCTCTGCCAAAGATTCCATTCTCCATCAAAAGTCAAACATAGCATCCGCTTTGGCCCCAATTGGGCCTCAAATTCCATCCAGGGTTCTTGTCTTGCATCACTCTCTCGGGGGGTCTTAAGGGTTGTTGGGCATCCTCTATTTTAGACTGATTCTTAAAGACATCCCGGTCCCCCAATCAAAGTCGCGATCAGATCATTTATCGTCTCATCCTCAGCGGCTTCCTAATGTTAGTATTTATTTCGTATTAATTTTATAGTACTAGGTAGCCTCATAATTAGTATAGATATACACCCTATATATAAAGGGATGCTCTTATTTTCTAAACAAGTTAAATCAATAAAGTATTTTATGTTCTTACATTTTGTCAGAGCGTTAGGTTCAATCCTTGGTTAACTTTCGTGCGAGTGTTGCTTTGCCCACTCATTAATTAGTTTTTTGTTTGGCGATTTTCTCGGCAACCAGCCAGTTTTCTGCTTTCTGGCAGATGCACTGTTTATGGCACTGTGCACGACTAATATTAGCGGATATTGTTTATCTCAGGTGAAACCCACATGGCTGGGGTTTTCAATACAAACTTGTAATAGCAGGGATTTGACTACTTCTCTATTCACGGCATAAATCACCATTTCGACTCCTATTGATTTCTCGTCATTCAATGGTCAGATTAATCTCATTGAATATTGAGATAGTGGTTCAGACTTATTTATGCATCTATAATTTCAAACCACCAACATGTTGTATTTTTATATAAACAACAGCATGCATGCATAAGCAAATTACTCAATACCGACTGAACAGAAGAGAGCATCAATACCTTGTCTCTCCCAAGTGCAGCATAGTGTTGCAGACCATTGCAGGAACCGTCCTGAAGAATAAAGCAAGTATTTCAACTGTAGTTATGGAATATATAGAACACAACAAAGTGAAGATCCCAGACGTTGGTTATTAGTTAGTGCCACGTGAATGTGCTGTCAAGACTATAATCCTCCTTTTATTCTCTATGCTATCAAAAAATGACTTGCAATAAATAGATATAGGTAAGCATATAGCATACAAATATTACATATGTTGTTAATGGTTGCCATCTATGGTATCAACCAGATCCAACTAGCACTGTAAATCAAGCTACTAAACTTATGTGTTAATTTGGTTATTCCTACAAGGCTACATTTAAATTAAGCAATGAGATTGTAATAACAAATGGCCATTGGTTGAATATATACAATACTTGTAACTGATAGATCTGATGTATTACTTAAGAAATACCTGATGAACAGGAACATGTGAAACAAAAGTCTCTGGCGAAGAGCTTCTAAAAGCTTCAGTAAGACAGATGCAAACAGCCAAACACTGGAATGGGTCCTCTGCATTTAACCACCAGCGCCTTCCTTCAAGTGGCATGTCGGCAGAGTCAAATATATCATCCAAGTGTTTCTCAGTAAACATTATTCGGCCTTCAAGAGATAATTTGTCTGCTCCGCCAGCATAAAGATTTGCCAAGTGTATCTTCAGCCAGCGTAAGCCAGACTCTCCTAGAACGCGTCCCTCTCCAAACTCCAGAATGCCACGGCATAGATCTGAGCCAAGATGATTTAAGTGTGGGTGCATGGGGTATGCACGGCCTCGAAAGTCAAGGTTGTGAGGGTAGTAAAATCCTTCTTCATCCTTTAATTTGTGCGCTACCTGTACCCCAGTTAAAATTAGTGTAAGCCGAGGGAATAATAATGATAGAGTTTCCCTTGGCACTGAGATTCCTTACAGCAAGTTTGAGTTCAGTGTCACAACGCTGTGAATATCTTTCCCTGTTCTCTTTTTTAATATTTTTTACCCTCCACCTCCAATTTTTAAGCTGCACCTCATCTTCAGTATCTGGCTCTTCTTCCTCTGGTAAGGGAACCTAAAATAAGGAAAACTCAATAAAAACAATTTTGAATAAACATGAATGAATCCGAGTATCATCAGGAAGCTGAACGAGACATTTTCTTTGTGTTAATTGCAATGCTTAGTAAGATGTATCATGAAAGAGAGAAAAAACATTAGACACAGCTACTCACATTAGCACGGTCCACCAAACCAGCAAGACAACCTCCACTATTCCATATTTCATCCACGACACTGAGCACCCTTTTATTTACCCTCCATTTGGTGCTCCCAAGGATATCTAGGGCCTGACCAGTTCATCACACAATTGAAATTAGCATACATTTAGTTGCAGAAGCTGAGTAGATGAAATTCCTATATCAGCACATTAAACATTTGCCTACTACCTTTGTTGAGTACCACAGAATTCATATCAAACAACATATTATACAATGATATTCGCACCACAAGTAAATATGTTGAAACCTGATATATTGGTTCCAGTTGCTGCTTTGGGGCATTTTTAAGCGCTTCACGTTGTTGCCTATCCCCGTGGGTACGCATGACATATGATGGTAAGAAAAAATGTCCTCCTTTGTCGTAACTGCAAAAAAGAAAAAAAAGTAGTTGACTAAACTAAGCAGGCAAACAAACAGTGCTTAAAGCTAGGGCACTAATAGACACTAAATAGTATAAGGCCTTCCTCAATTTGAAGAAATGACATACTTAATATGTATGCACACACACACACATATATATACACACATATATTAAGCATTGAAAAGAGAGATCCCAAGACCATTATCCTAAGACAGCTGTGGGCGGTCACAGAAGGCTATACAGAGACCTTGAAGAAGGATTTAATTGTGCGTAAAATATATTGATTTAATGAAAACATTACAAGGAATCGATATATAGGTTATAAAAGTTGATTCACACATAAGAAAATGATATACCAAGCCTTAACCTAAGGAGAGAATTAGTGCTGACATAATGTAGTGAATCCCATGAGTTACTGCTTTTAATATATCTCAACAGGCACGTTCACCACCTTTCAGTAAATCATATGATCTGAGGTCTTCATTTTCACTCTCTGCCTTAGTTTATTATCATTTTGGACTTCCCCTTGTCCTCGTAACTTTGCAGCAACGGTGGTAAACTTATGTCTTCTTTGCATAAAATTGGGCCATTTTGATATCTTATCATAAATTAGTGTAAACATTCTCTTTCTCAAACAGATTTATTTTATAGCGAACCATTTTTTAGATTTATCAAACAAAATGTGCCCGAGTTTACCCTTTTCCGTGTTATTGAAAAAGGTGATTCTTGACTCTTATGGAGAATAGCTTGCATCTTTAACCTTAGACACTTTGCAAAATGACCGGAATAAAAATACCCCACAAAGTCAGCAATGAATGCAAACTAATATCACCATACCCTGTCCACTTGACTGGAGGCACCAACATTGGCATGTAAGGAATCACCATGTGCCTTGCCTGCATGACAAAACAATACCATTTGCAATGAAAATCATGTGATACATTAAAGTGACTCAAAAGGCATATATTATTTATTATTAGTTGAATAAATAATTGAGAAGAGAACTCTTAAAACTGATCTGTCATCAATTAATCAATTAAAAATTCCGGAGCTAAGAAATTAAATAAAACGAAATCAAATATAACATGACATCTGCTAACATATGATAAGAGCTATGGATTGGAACATGCAATCTTAATTTAAGACAAATACTGAGATATACTCACAGTTCTATCTAGGCCTTGTACAATTAGAGGATCGCACTGTATGATGCCAAATTTTTTAGTCTTCCTGTAAGAAAAATTGCAAAGGAATTATTGAAGTGATCATAGACAATATGCTCCTATTGGATATATATGTACAGATAAAACAACACTTGCTTGTCTTTGCTGGATGAACTTTTGAAAGTGTGTACAAATGCAGGACGAATATCAGGTGGACCATCAGCTAACTGGTCAGCTGGAGGTTGTAGATAAGCTGTTTCTATCAGCAATTCAATCAGACGACTTCCAACCTGTAAAGTTTGTGGAAACTACCACAGTTTTACAGGCAGTAACTCATAAATAAGTTTATACCAGAGAATTAACAGATCCTACAAACCTTAGCCCTGAGTTCCTCACCCCACGATTGAGAATCATCATGTCCCTTTACTATCTGTTTCACCGCCCGCAACTTCTGTCTTTTCAATAACTTTGTAACTTTATTCCTTAACTTCTCTTGTTCATTGGCTCCAGAATCAGGTCCAACTGCACCGTTTATCTTACCTTTTTCAACTTTCTTCTTTTTTGTTTTCTCCAAGAATTTCTGAATTCTGATCTGATAACATTGCAGCAACACAGATAAATCAGTTGCCAAATCCCAGAGAAGATATCATTACACTATAAAATTGGAACAGTGAATCTAAGCAACAACTTTTTTGCTGGTTGTTTGAGGACAAGGATATACAGAGTAAAGTATTTCCCAGTCTTAATGGAGACAAGCCCTTATGAATATATGTATTTCCTAGTCTTATAGGAGGCATCAAGGTAGTAGAAGTTTAACATACATCCTTGAATTAACACCACAAGAAGACCAGCCCTAATAAAATATTCAAGAAGATTATGTAACAACCCCTACAAACACAGTCACCGGTAACTGAATTATATGATTTTACAATATTAATGAAGCCAACTTGAGAGATTGCATCTTGCTAATACATCAACTTCCCTTGTTTTCATTGCTTGTTTGATTTTTGCATCAAGGAAACAAATCAAAGCAATACAATGAAACAACATTGAAGGGGAAGAAGTGCAATCTCACCCACCTCGTGCTCAATGGCCTCGCCAATACAACAAGCAGCAGGTACAAGCTTGGCAACGCCAGCTCCAGACATCAAGAGTGACATGAGCTTGTGCATTGTTATAAGGGCCATCATGTCGGCGGGTAACTCGTCAAAATGCTGGGCGTGGGCCTTGTGCCTCCACCTTTGGCACAACTTCTGCTCCTTGAGAATGGCTTCACGCATAGGCTCCATCCAACCGAGGAAGAGGGACTTAATGTAGGGCAAATTGGGAGCGAGTTTGTGGTCACACATGTGAGCCATGAGTTCCCTGTACTCAGTGGCAGCTTGCTCCCAAGCCTCAGTCTCAACCAGGACCTGTCTCCTCCTGAGCCTCCTATACTTCCAGTCCTGCTGCGCTCCCATGTCTGAGAGGCGCTTCATCTTCCACCGCTTGACCTCTTTGAGCAGCTCCTCGACCGACCCATCTTCTTCCTCGACCTCAGCCTCAGCCTCAACCTCAACCTCAGCTGCGGCCCCATACCCTCTGGCCAAAACCCCAATCTCATTCTTCAAGCAAGAGCGAAATATGGGGTTTCTGGAAATGGGTTTGGTCCAGAAAGCCGTTGATGTTGCTGTAGGTGGGTTTCGAAGGATGGTAGTGAGTTTGGTGAAAGCGACCAAGCCTTCCAATTTGTCGCCGGACAAAACGGAGGTTGGTATGGTGAACATCACATCAAGGTATAAGATAAACGAAGAAGAAAGAGGGAGAGAGTGAGAATGGGAATGGGAATGGAAGGAAAGAAAGAAATGGGGATAAGGCTAAGGACGCATAAACCTTGCTAAAACCTTCAACAACTTCTTCTTCAACTCGTTGCTGTGATGATAAGAAAGGGAGTGGCTTTCTTCTGCCCGCCATCCAGGATAAGGAGGAGGGGCCTTTCTGCAATTTGCGTTACCAACTAGGGGTATTAATGGAAACACCTCTTACTTCACTCTTTCACTTAAATTCACCAACCCCAATTAGGGATTTAAGCAAGCCGAGTCGAGCCTCACTTTGGCAGGGCTCAGCTCGGCTCGTGAAAAAAGTGTTCAGCTCGAGTTCGGCTCGGGCTCGAACGAGTTTATACAACT
>JAYMTP010001119.1:0-26281 GCA_036897365.1 Geranium brycei | reverse complement strand
GTCCTTGTTCACATAATTAAATTGCTTCCCTCTCCCCTCAGCCCTAGAATTCAATTGGTTCCCTATACCCATAGCCATACACACAGTCACAGCAACAATTTGATATCGAGATCGAGAGCGAAACCTCCTTGTTCTCGATAAAGCAACATTTGGGGGAAAATTCACGAGAGCCAGAGGCGAAGTAGCGGAAATGGAAGGAGTAGGAGAAGGAACAGACCTCGAACCATAGCACCATGTTGTTGAGACCTCCATTGTCGTCTTCTTCAGAGCTTCGCTCTCAACGTCTCTTCTGGTTTCTGGATAATGGTTTCTGTTAGGATCGTATTTGGAGGAGATGAGAGAAGAATTAGAAACGGTGCCGTTTCTCGGATGCAACGTCATTAAATAAGAGAAATTTGCAAAAAGTCTAGTTTGTTTTTACAAAAACTCTCCCTCAATCATGTACAAATTTGCAAAATCTGTGCGAATCCGTAAAAATTAACGAAAGTGTCACCTATGTGTTAAAATGTTTGGGAGTAAGCATAGGGTCTAGAACCAAACCAAATTGAACCAGTCAAAAACCGAGCCAGACTGAGCTCCCTTGTTCTCCATTCTAAGAACTATAACCGAATTCGTTATTTACGGTTCTTGATTCTCCGGTCTCAATTTCGGTTCTGTTCAAATTCGGTCTCCGATTTCGTTGCCAAAGTGTCCACCTCTAAACACGTTTGAATTAACACTTAAATGCCACTTTTATTAATTTTCACGAATTTGCATAGACAATACAAAAATAAACATGAGTAAGAGAGAATTTTTGCAAAAATGAACATGAGTGAGGGGGAGTTTTTGCAAAAATATAGTGAATGAGAGTGTGCACAAAAACCATAATTATAAGGAGACTTTTTACAATTTTCCCTTAAATCAAAGCGTTGTCGTTGTTGAGGCTGAACTTCGCTACGACGCTGTGCGATCTGTCTTCGCCTCCTTTTTGTTGACGCAACAAAGATTTTCATGGTTACTTTATTTGAGATAATCACAATTTACATAAGTTGATGAAATTTATATTTCACTCCAGTGTTGATTTGTGTATGCTAAATTATATCGGTTAATTTTATTTTTATTTTGTGTCATCTAAATTAGACAGAAGATAGTCACGTGGCACCAATTTTTCATAAATGACAAAAATATCTAGTGAATTTTAAAAACTATATTTAAATGATCTATGACAAAAATGTCTCTAGTTGATTATGGATATCGTCCCAACATTGTCGGAGTAGATCTACAATGTCTATGACATGTATTTCGAGCTCGAGGTCGTGGCATCATCGTCTTCAACCTTATGCATTAATTTCTCCAGCTCTGTCTTCAACCCTGATCCCTTCCATCTCTGGCACCATCGAGCAACATGTCTCGGGTGATGGCGACGGTTTTTCTCCTCGATAGAAATGAAAGGAAGAAGGGGGTTGACATCATGAATCATGACGATATCTAAGACTGGCCAAAAATAGCATAATCGATCAAATCGAATTGGACAAATCTAAAAAATTATCAAACCGAATAGAACCAATTTGATTCGATTAAAAATCAATTAGAACCGAACTCCATCGGTTCAGATTCTATTTATAAAATGAGAACTGACAAAAAATCAAATTGAACTAGAAATCGATCATTTGGACATATGTCTCGTTTTAAATCATTGATCCTTATTAATTAGGCCTAAAAATATTAGTCCACAATAACTAAGTCAAAACCGGCCCCAAATATGATAGCCTCATGAAAATCGTTTCAAAGAAAATCCAACCAAAAATTGGTGAATCAAATAATAAGTCAAAATGGTCTAAAATAAGAAGACTTCATGAAGTTCGGTTCATACAAAACCGAACCAAGCCAGAAACCGATATGTTAAAAACCAACTGAATTTCATCGGTTCAATTTTTATTTTCTTAAAACCGAATTGATCGATTCGGTTCAAAACCAAACCGACTCAAAATTAAATTATTAGCAACCTTAATGATATAAGTCGTATTTATTTAACGGTTAATTAATTTTTAAAAATATTTTTTATCATAATGAAGCTCAGAGGTATTTTCATATTTTATTTTATATATGCGATATAACAAAGTTATTAACAGTACAACAAAAATAAAACTAAATCAATATAATTTTTAATTTCTGATTATTTTTTTATTAGTCATTTTTCATTGGTCCAACATGTCATTTTATAAATATTTTTCTTGTGTCCCAAGCAAGAATCAGTATCATTCCCTTGGGTTGATTTACCCACAAATGAAGCATCATCCCAAACCCAAAGTATGCCTTGCCCACAACCTGTTTGTCAAAATGCCTAAAAGAGATGAAAGAGAAAAAAAAATAGAGAGAGAGAAGGGCTGTGGGTGGAGGAGGATCAATCAGCTTGTTGATGGTAGAGAGAATATGGAGGGAGGTGTGGAGGACCCCACATTTTCACCTTCTCCTCCCTTCAGTTATAGCTTTAATCTTCTTCTTATCCCTTTGTCTTCTTCACCATTGTTCCTGCTCTGTTCTTTCCATCCAAGTTGCTTCTCTAGAGGTCCCACAGATCTTGGGCTGGTGGGTGCACCCAGAAACCCAACTGCTCAGATCTGTTTGGTTCCCTAGAAAATATACCTTGATTGTTGAGAGCTGATAAGCCTGATATGGGTCTTTGTATCTAGACATTTTTTTTGTTTATTTAATTGATTTTATTTTCCTGTCAAGTTGCAAAGACCCATATCAGATCTGAACTACTCATTAGGCCATTACCCTTATCTTCATTATTGAAGCTCCTCATTTCTGGGTTTTCTTGTATTTTCATCAAAGTCAGCTCCTTTATTGGGTTTCTGCATTGAATTTGAAGAACTTCAATTCTGGGTATAGGTTTGGTGTCTGTATATTGATTAAAGGTTCTGCATTTAAAGAGGCTCACTCAGGGTTTGGTGGGCTTCTTTGAATCAATCATCTAAAACCCATATTTTTGAAAGGTGTGCTTTGATTGTTTTTGTGTATAAGGTGGGAAGGAGAAGAAAGAGGAAGGTCAAATTGATCTTCCTTCCCACCCTTTTTGTTGCACACTCTTGTTTTGTTCCCAAACCCTAATTTGGCCAATTTTGGGGATTTCCATGATGTTGCTCTATTACTTGTTCACTTGCCTCTCTTGCATCATCTTTGTGAAGTCTCTTGCTCTCAAGCCTCTCTCACCATGGGCTGAGGAGATGAGGCTGTTGTCATTGTCACTATGGTTTTGGAAAGACTTGCCATTCAATTCCATTTATAGGGCCTTGGTGAAAAACCCCAAATCTCCAAATCCAAAGGGGGAGAGAGATTTGGGTTTGGGGATGTCCATTTTGGACTTGCCCGACTTGGCCTTGGATAAAATCCTTGAGAAGCTCCCTCCGGCTGAGCTGTGCACTATGACCGGGGTTTGCACTAGCTTGAGGGAAATGTGCACCAGCGACCGCCTCTGGGAGAGGCACATGAGGCGGAAATGGGGCAAGGTCCTTGGCCCGGCCACCTACAGGGAGTGGCAGCGCCATGTCGCCTGCCTCAAGAACTCGGGCAATCTCGAGACTATGAGCAAGCCAGGAGGGTTTTTGTCGTTCCTTTGGCCTCTTGGGTCATTACCTGGGGCGGAGATTAGCAAGAAGACTGTTGTTGCTCCTCTTGACTCGGTAATGTCTTGGTATCTCGCGCTCGAGGATGGCGACTTCTGGTTTCCCGCACAAGTCTATAACCGAGAGGTAGTTGGTTTGGCCACATTGTGTTCGTGTTATTTGGTTTTTGTTTTGTCTTGCAATTACGTGACATGTTAGGTTTGGTGCTGTGCAGAATGGGCATGTTGGGTTCATGTTGTCTTGCTACGATGCTGATCTTATCTATGATTCTGGTACAGACACCTTCCAAGCTAGGTATGTTATGTAAAAATTGTCTTCTTGGGACTCTTAAGGTTGAGTTTAATGATTTTTTGTTTCATTGACTATATGGTGATGTATTTGAGATATGAACACAAGCTTTTTCTTCAAAATAGCCAAACCTAATACTAGTTCTGAAATATGAAATGCTTAGCATAGCATTTAAGGGTATTTGAATTTTGTAAATGACAAAAAAGTGATGTAAACTTTTATTATTTTTTGTTTGTGCAAGATGTGTATATTTGTATAAAATGACGAAATTGCCCCTGAAATTAAGGATTAAGATTTTTACAAAATAATGTTTAACTATAAAATTAAATGCATAATTTGAATATACAAATTTTAGTTAAAAATATTTTAGAAAAAACATTTTATTTTTAAAAAATAATAATTCTTGATCCACGTGCAAGAATTGCTCGGTGCATGCCCATTTTGTTGATCCACATGGAAATTCCTACAAAATGTAGACCCTTTCAGTTCGATATGCACGTAAAGGCGTGTCAGAGTATCATATTGAAAAGATTTGGATTTGTTCATTAGTAAAGTTGGGATTATATCAAAAAAATTGATGTATTATGTCACATGTTCAAGTTTGGAACACTATAAAAACGTGCACATAATCACTCTTCATGTGGCGTTCATTTATTTTCTCTTATAGTCGATGAACATTGTGTCACCTATTTCAGGTACCCACCGCATGGAAGGAAGGCTGTTGCAGTAGAGAATGGTGTGTCGTGGGATAGACTACGAGCGCCACCCACCGATACTTCTCCCCTCGATCTTCACATCACCGATTGCCTGAATGAGTTACGTCCTGGCGATCACATTGAGATTCAGTGGAGAAGAAACATAGGCTTTCCATACGGTAAATATCTCGCCATGGGTTCTAATCCCCATTCTGTCAATTATAGTCTATGGAAGAAAAAAAAACTATCACACCTTGTTCCAATGTTAAAACTTCTAAATGACTAATCTTTTTTTAGGTTTTTTAGGATGATTTGTTTATAGGTTATGGTGTATGTATATGTATATGTTGCAGGCTGGTGGTATGGTGTCGCAGGGCACTTGGATTCATGTGATGGGATTGCAGACTATTGCCTTTGTCATGACAGTGGTGAGTTCATTGATGCTATTCTCTCATTTTTTCATAGCAAGTTGAACTTTACTTTATACTTGCACAATGAAGGAAAGACAAATTAGTTCTTAGGGAATATGAATCAAATGACAAGTTGTGGTTGCAACTATGGTTGCAAGATTTCATATGTTGTTCTACATGCATAGTCTCGCATGCAATCAATAATTTTAAAGTTGAGTGTTTCGTTTCAAATTAGTCTTAAACCTAAGTTCTGAACCGTCTAGTCCTAAAGTTTGGCTTGTTGATTCAATTTCGTCCGGGCAATTTTGAGTGATAGTTTGCTCATACGAATGATTGGTTACAAAACTCGAGTTTAGGATTATTTTGAAAGATCTTTCGAGCTAATGATGGGAAAACAGGGTAGCTTGGGCAGGAAGTATCTATAGAACTCTTCATTTTAATGCTTTGTGTGGATTGGGCCATCCCGCCCGAGTTGGGCCGCCCAGAGACTAATTGGTTTATATAATTAACTTAGAACGTTGGAATAAGGAAATATAACATAACTTTCCGTTTCATACCCACTTCCAAACAAGTGACTTACTAGGATTTGAACACTAGATCTCATTCGAGACAATGCTCGTCCTCACCAACTAAACCAGCTCTAGTTCATAAATGTCCTAAAAGCCATTTTAATTGATAATTTGCATACATTAACAAATGATTACAAATTTGCTTCCCATCTCTTACTCATTTGACCTGAAAATATGTTATAAACAGACACTATCAAGTTGGAGTTTGGCCAATACACTCCGGAATCGAGGTGGAGGAGCACCACCATCAACCGGAGAGACCACCGAGAGGACGGAGACGAGGAACACGGGTTTTACGGGGGAATCAGAAAGCTAACAAACGACACCGAGATTCGCAAGTGGAGACATTTTTGCCCCAACAAAGTTCTAGGCATGACCTGACACCAAAACGCCCGACACATTCTCCAGCCACACATCTGACGACAAAACTCTATCGCTGGCATGCAGGTCTCGAGAAATTGGCGATTCAACGACACATATCTTTTCGTTCAGAATGCTGTGTGAATTTTTTTGTCTAGTTTTGTTGGGGATTGTTTAGTCCTTCAGATTTGGAAGAGTGAAAAGGAAGGATGTTTTTGAAATGTAAAGCTTTCTTGTAATGCAAGAATTCCCAAGTTTGAATGGATCTTCTCATTTGACCGTTTGATCGGGTACAAGTGTAAATAAACAGTTCATAAAGGGTATTATTGGTAACTCAAGTACTGTCTTGGAGTAGACATATGAAGCACTCCTACGATTGCGCATGAATTATTGTCTGAAAGTGGTCAAACCTAAAAAGTCAAAACTAACCCCAAAAATTTATTATTCGAATAACCTCAGCCGTCCGATTAAAGGTAACCTCTCCACTGCTCCGCGATCACGTGCCGGGATCGACGGCGATGTTATTTTTCATTATTATTTCACTCTTATAAATTTATAATAACGACAATTAAGATTATTTTTTATGTATAAACTTAGGCACAAAATGTTTTTTATACATTTTTTTAGCATCCATGCAAGTTAACATAATGTGACAGTTCTTAGCTGTAAATAATAATATAAAGTTTCGAGTTTAGAGGTTTAAAAAATAACAGAACTATAGAGATGTTTAAAAGTAATTAACAATTAAAATAAGACAAAATTAACTTTTATGTTGCACCAACTTTAACTACCTCAATTACAATCACTGACCCCAATTGAACATGGTCGTGGAGGGATCTTAAAGAAAATTAATTTTCAATTCACTTTATCACTTTGAATTTTGAAACTAGACTATTCATTAATGAAATTTGAAATAGAAGGTTATCAAGTAAAAGCCACATGTTACATTACAAACTAAGTATTCATTCTAACTATTTAATTGGCAAAATGAATAATTGGAATATCGGGTAGCGTTTATGTTTAGTTATAATAGAATTTATAGAATTTTTTTTAAAAGAAAATTGCATTGCTGCAGATAAGATCGCATATAAGTCAGAACACACTCGCTCCACAACCCGACCGGCATCCAATTTTTTTTCGGGTTTTCCGTTCCGACCCGGGTGATGCATCGGATTTTTTTGTTATCCTTACTTGATCGTTGGATTAACAAAATATAACTCTAAAATTCAATTATAATTGAAGGAATGTGTAATTCTTTTGTATAATTGAAGTTATATGGCAAGAGTTTGCATAATCAGTTGGGCAATATTTTGGTGGATTGCAGTAATATTGCTAAAAGTTTTTCTTTTATAGTTTTGATTAATTTCGTTCCTAAGTTTTGTAACTTTAACTCATAAAATTGTTAACTTTACTGTAGGTCAAAAGGATTAGAACTATGGTGAGGAGTTTGTTCTACCGGTATTTGTTGAGACGGTTTAACTTCAAGCCATTTGCTGTTCATGAAATTTCTCAATTTAAAAAAAAAACTTTTGAGACAAAAAATGCTTTTTTGTATAATTAATTTTTATACTACAGTAGGTTTTATTTATTGACTCAAGCCATGCTTGACTCACAAGAAAATACTCAATTACTGAATTTATCAAATTTCATGGGCCCAAAATAAAAATAAAGCTTTAAAAATAATTTATGGTACTATTTATGACGGTCAAAGTCTCAAAGAAGAAGAATAATATTCAACGATTAAAATAGATCAACGATCACGATTGAAAGTCCATTAGGCCTCACGGTACACCAGCTGTAGAGGATTGAGAAAAATTGTTATATCCAACAGCTTACCTGCTCACACGTTTCAAAGCTCACACACAACAGTCTCTTTCTCTCTCCTCCAAAGATCCAGAGAGAGAGAGAGAGCGAAGCTTTTTGCAGAGGAGCTCCAATGGCGCGGAGCTTGGTTCTTCAGTGGAGTCTCATTCTGCTACTGTCGGTGCTCTCTCCGTCCTCCGCTCGTCCTCGTGAGCTCTCGCTATCCTCTTCCATTTCCACTTTGTTTTTATTTTTTGCTTTTATCGCGATCTAGCTGGATAAATGAGGATTTGAGCTAGCTAGGGTTTCGGAAGTGAATTTGAACTCTGTTTTGGTTGATTTAGTCTCGAATCAGTGGTTGTTTTTGAATTTTTTTTGTGGTTTGGTCGATGTTTGGGTCGAATTAGTGGAAACTGTTGTGATTCGTGTGTAGATATGGTGAGGATGAGTGGAGAAAGTGGGAATCAAATTGACCGAAAGTAGATATGGTTTGGTTATGAATGTAGTGTATTTGATAAGTTTAGCTGTTTAATTTAAATAGCTTGATATGGAATTATTCGGACAGTTTTTGTGAATTTTTCTCTATTTTTGGAAAGAATGATTTTGCTGGTTATAGGAATTGAGTTTCTCAGGTTCTTGTTTGTGAAAAGGATTGATTAATGAAAGTAAATTTTATTTATGGAAAGTGTGTGTGTATGATAGAAGTAGTTAAATAATGTCAATCTGTTTTTGGTGAATTGTTGACTGAATGTCCCAATCATAGATCAGATTTCTAGAAAAAAAAAGTTGTATCCTTTTATTTTATTTTGGGAATATGAGATATTGGACTAATTTGTTGTTTCTTGTGCTAATATATTGATTTGTAATTTGTTTCGGACGTTTTATCTGGTTTTTTAATCACTGCAGAACCATTTGCTATGCGCATCAGCTGTGGAGCTCGACAAAATGTCCGTTCCCCCCGAAGCAATACACTTTGGTATAAGGATTTTGATTATACAGGGGGGATCCCGGCAAATGCTACCCGGCCAAGTTTCCTTAGCCCTCAACTCAAAACATTGCGATATTTTCCCCTGTCTGAAGGCCCCGAAAATTGCTATAATATCAAACGAGTTCCTCATGGGCACTACTGGGTTAGGATCTTCTATGGATTGGTTTCCGAGCCTAATTTTGACAATGAACCTCTATTTGACATTTCTGTTGAAGGCACCCAAGTATATTCTTTGAAATCCGGCTGGAGCAACCACGATTACCAAGCATTTGTCGAAGCCCTTGTATCTCTCACCGATGGTTCTGCATCTCTTTGCTTCCATAGCACCGGTCATGGAGATCCATCTATACTTTCTATTGAAATTCTTCAAGTTGACACTAAAGCATATCAGTTTGGTACACAGTCGAGCCAAGAGATCATTCTTAGAACTGCCACAAGGCTGAGCTGTGGCATGAACTTGCCAAAGTTTGATGAGGATTATAGTGGTGATCACTGGGGTGGTGACAGATTCTGGATTCCTATCGTATCTTTTGGCCACAATGCCGATACCCCTAAATCTACTGGAAGTAGCATCAAGAAGGCTTCGGTTTCACCAAACTTTTACCCTGAAGCCCTCTACAAGACAGCACTTGTTAGTACTGACAGTCAGCCAGATTTAGAATATATAATGGATGTGGATCCCAATAGAAACTACTCGGTTTGGTTACACTTTGCTGAGATTGATGGTGCTGTCACTGGCGTGGGACAAAGGGTATTTGACATTCTGATTAATGGAGATACTGCATTTAATGGTGTAGACATTGTTGGAATGAGTGGTGGCCGTTATACTGCTCTTGTTCTCAATACAACTATTCATGTTAATGGAAGGACATTGACAATAACCTTGCAGCCAAAAAAGGGTAGTTATGCAATAATCAGCGCCATTGAAGTTTTTGAAGTTATTGCAGCCGAGTCCAAAACTTCACCAGAAGAAGGTAATGTACTACTACTGATTGGTACTTATTGAACTTTCTTCATTATTTGATAGAAGAATGATTGATTTTACATATATGCATGCATGCTGAGAGTCACAACCACTCCCTCTCTTTGATCTATTGGTCCACTTGACCTAATACCTTAAGCTTGTTAGTGGAGTTGCCTAGAAGATTACTTGGAGCATGCCCAATGTCCATGGTTCTGTAATATACTATTATATTAAACAACTCAAGCAGTTTTCACAGAAATTGAAACTGTTACATCTGCTTATCAGTACTTTTTTGTCGAATGCTGCAAAAATGTAGTTTCTACTTGCGTTGAAACTGTTACTAATTAGATCATCTTAATTTCATTTTCTAGTTAAAGCTCTTCAAAGTTTGAAAAGCACTTTGGGGCTTCCCTTAAGGTTTGGGTGGAACGGCGATCCATGTGTTCCTCAGCAACATCCGTGGAATGGAGCAGACTGCCAATTCGACAAAACTAGCAGTAAATGGGTCATAGATGGACTGTAATTTCTTTATCTCTTGCCTCATAGCACCTTTTAGCACCTGTGATAATATACTCAAATTCATATTCCTTACATTTTACATTACTCTTCATATTGTATACAATTCTTCCTAGTTGAACAAGGAGACCACCATCATAGTTGTTAATATGTAGTAAAGATGGTTCTTTTGATGTTTCTTTCTTAAGTTAATTGTAGTATGAATTAAGTGTTTTACATCTACATTACCAGTGGTCTTGACAACCAAGGTCTGAAGGGTTTCTTGCCAAGTGGCATTTCCAAACTGAGTCATCTACAGAGCATGTAAGTTATTTTACTATATCTCCTTGTTCACTTTGATTATGCACCTCAAAATAGTTTATGGTTACTTTGTAACCAAAATCCCGTCTAGCCAATTATTCCAGACCTGGATAAAAATATGTTAAAAAATTCAAATTTATTTTCACTCACCGTTCCTCTCTGTATACCAAGAATTTTGAAGAATCGGGTGTGTAATTTCTTTTTGTATTTGCAGAAACTTAAGTGGAAACAGCATTCACGGGACCATTCCTTCATCACTAGGAACCATATCTAGCTTGCAAGTACTGTAAGTGGTGTCCCTATTCTCTGTCTCACTTAACAGTTCACTACTAAAAGTTGGATGTTGTTCACTTCAAGTGTTCCCTACCCTTTTGGTTACATGACAGGGACCTCTCCTACAACTTCTTCAATGGATCTATCCCCGAAAGTCTCGGACAATTAACATCATTACAGAGATTGTAAGCCCCTTGGACAATCCTTGTCATAAATGCAAAAGATAAAAAAAATCTGACTATAGCTGGCATTGTGCAGATACCTCAATGGAAACTCTCTGTCTGGAAGAGTGCCTGCTGCGCTGGGTGGAAGGCTTCTGCACCGGGCAAGCTTTAAGTAAGCTCACTATAGCGTTAGTTTGAAAACAGTCTTCATATCCGTGATTCAATATTCCACGTGAAATACTTACTATGGACCCGTGCACAGCTTCACGGATAACGCGGGCCTTTGTGGTATACCGGGACTCCCTACATGCGGGCCCCACCTTTCTGCCGGTGCAAAGATAGGCGTTGGATTGGGCGCGTGCATTGCATTCCTTCTGCTCGTTATCTGCTCAACGTGTTGGTGGAAGAGGCGACAGAATATCCTCCGAGCACAGCAGATGGCTGGTAAGAACAACCCATCTCCATGAAAAAGCAAATTGTACTCCATCGTTAAAATCTTGAGAATACTACGTTAAAATGAGAAAAATACAGTGCGGGAATAAACATGCAATATACAAGAACACTAAGAATTTACGTGATTCGTCGATTGTGTGTCGGCGACATCCAGAGACAGGGAGGATGAATCTTATTAGAGAGTCGATATCGTGTTGAGTTATATTTATGCAGTGTTTATAACACTACACCTTAATCAGGCAAGAAAGCATGAATCATAATCTCACAGGTAACCAAGTTTATTCCTAGCTTGTAAACTTCAGTTTTGCCGTCGCAAGTCTCTCAACAAACAGAAGACACTGTTGTAAGCTCCAGCTTTGTTGAAAAGTTTGTCGTGACAAATCTTTCGACAAATAGAAGACATTGCTGTAAGCTCCAGCTTTGTCGTGACAAGTCATTCGCCAGAAATGTTCTAAAAATCCCCGACTTGTCCAATACCGAATAATCCTTCAATCTGATTTATTTTCCGATTAATTCCTGATTAGTTCCCAGAAAACTCTCTCCTCCCAACTAACGCCTAGTGTTTAATAGAACACTGCGACAGACATAACATATTATTAGGTGGGGGAGCCTTTTTGCTCCCCTAGACCCCCAATCCGGGTGCTTTGACCCCGAGCCTCAACTCGTTAACCAGTCAACGAAACCACGTACTAGCTAATCCCAATGAGTCTCGACTCGATTCAAGCCATATCCAACATAAACAATACATGTGCATGAAAAAAAACAGCTTGCATCAAGTTTTTTTTACTCAAGATTTATACGGTTTTGCTCGTATTTGTCTCTCTGCAGCTAGAGAAGCTCCCTACGCGAAAGCGAGGACCCATTTCGCGACGAACATCCAAATGACGAGGCATCACAACCATTCTCGTACTGCAACTGAAACCGGACCGAGCTTGCTCTCGTGATCGATCCGAAAAGAAAACATCACCTCCACTTCATTGCGCTGGCCAGTATGTATCTCTGGTTCAAGATGTTGAGTTACAGTGCAAAAATTATAGAGAGAAACTGATATGGTTCTGTAGTGGTTATAGCTGTATAAGTTATGAGAAAAACCTTTGTACATTTCCAACTTAGGGTCTTTGACATAGAATTGTTGTACACGTCTCTACGGACCAAAGCTTATAGAAATTGTAATGTTCCTGGTTTCTTTAAGAGGATAGCTGATCGAGAGGTCAGTTCATGCTGACCTGGAAATTACTGTTTCATTTTTTTCCTGTTATAACGAGAAGGATTTATGCGGAAACAAACAAGCAATCAGAAGCGATAAAATAGAGAAATGGATTTATGTGATTTCGTTGACTATGTCACAAACATAAGAGAAGTGCTCATGGTTCGGTTTTGAACTAAACCGAGCTGGTCGGCTTCAAGAAAATAAAAACTGGAACTGAATTGATGAAATTTGGTTTGTCTCGATTTTGAAGCAATTAGTTTTCGGTTTGATTTTACTTGATCTGTGTTTCATGTATTTTCCACTTCGGGGTCTTTTGATTAAAATGTTGAATTAGTTTTTATTGGCCCAATATTTTAAGCTCTTCGCTTAAAATTAATGTTTTAAGAAATGTTAGGTGCTAGTCGAGCGGAGAGTGTCTTCTAGAGACTAATGTGACATTAATCAGAAAATAAATTAGATTAATCGAGTCGATTTGAGTCAGTTTGGCCGGTTCAATTTTTTCGTGAACAATCTTATCAGAGAGAGTCGAAATACACAACCATGAGTTCGTCTAACGTACGTAAGTAATATATGTATCCATCAAAAATACAAATATCAAATATCGTGTAGATTGAAGGTTTTTTTACGCTCTTAAATCACCATACTGGACATTTCGCTCTTAAACTTCATACCTATTATTTATCTCAATGAAATCAGAATTGATTCAAGACACACTTAACCATTATGTCTAACAAAATGTTTCAAATGCTCATATTTTCCAACTAATTCATTATTAGTTACAGCAGAGTCCAGACCAAGACTAAATCACACCGATTCATAAGTAGTTGACTTTTTTCATGTATTTGTCGGAAGAAAATAAACTTATCCCCATTGGAATTGTCCGTAGAGTCGTTGACCGTATCTCCTACGGTCACCGTATTGAATCGGCAAATAAAAAATAATAAAATATGAATCATCCGCTGAAATGTCGCCAAGTGTCAAACATTCCAATCCTACGGCCACCAATGATCCTTCCGTCCCCTACGATACGTGCAACAGCAACGGTCCAAAAATTAAACCAAGTCTTTATTTTTACACCACTCTACTAGTTTCAATTTTCAACTTAACCCTCAACACAAACAAGAAAATCCAAACCATGGACCACGTGCCCGAGACTATAGTCTATACAAGCTATCAGTGCGATAAAAAAATACTAGGCGCTAGTCGTCAAAAAATGATAAGAGATTAGTGGAAAATTGATAATTGTAATTTAAGAATTAATAAGAAAAATATAATTTTTAGAAAAAATAATGATGATGACGCGTTCGATGCTTCTAAAGTATGATGATTAGGGGTGGGCATGATTTTGAAATTAGATCGGATGCGCTAGTAACCAGACTGGATTGGATCCTCCAGTTCCTCAATTATTGGAACTATACTTAAAGCCGGTATGTGAGAGAACGGTATGTTTCTGACAGTGATTCTCTGATTAAGTTTCCAATTTTACCCTGTTGGAATAACTTGGTTTTTTTATTTTTTAATTTAGACTCAATTTATATGAGAGACAATTTTGAGCATGATTTACAGTAAAAGAACATTAAATTTGTAACTATAAAAACACCAATGAGCATAGAATGTTAAATTTAATTATCACAACCCGATCGAAATATAGAGTTTGCAAACAAAATAAACAATAAAGGAAAAATAATATATGTGAGTGGACGGGAAGTGGACACATGACGATGCGAAGTGGCCCGGTTCTTACCGATTAATTGACGGTTCTAAGTTTCAAGAACCAGAACCGCACCGAAATTAAATAGTTCACTCAAATTCAGTTTCAGAGCCGAACTATTAACTACAATTCTCAATTTTTCAGTTTTCGAGTTCAAAATGCCCACCCATAATGATGATAGTGTAAATCTTAACATTTAAACGGTTGGATCTAGGGTTGTTCACTGTCCAGTTTTGACTCGGTTCTGTTCAGTTTTGAACTGAATCGATCAGTTCGATTTGAAGAAAATAATATCAAAAGTGATGAAATTCGGTTCAGTTCAATTTTTATGAACAAAATTTCATAAAATTCTCACATTTTTAGACTCTTTCGACTCACTATTTGATCTCATGAAATTGTCACATTTTTCTGCCGATCTTGACTAATTTTTTGTTGGCCCAATATTTTTTAAGTTCAGTTAATAAAAACCGATGACTTAAAACGAGCCTACTGTTCAAATCGATCAGTTTTCCGTTCAATTCATTTCTTTTTACAAATATTCTCATTTTGTAAATCAAATCCGAACAGATAGATAGTATTTGTTTGATTTTAAACTAATCAAACCAAATCCGTTCTTTTTAGTTAAATTAGTTTTCAAGTCAGTTTAGACCATCGGTTCAGATATTTTTTGGCAGCCCTTGTGCAGGTGAGTCCCACTCAAATCATAAGTTGAGATCAGAGCCCCGCCACAACAACAACCAACCAAAGTCTCATTTACACTCCGTAAAAAAAACCCAAGAAAATTACAGTGAAAATGACGAAGCAACAATCTGAGGACGACGAAGAAGAAGAAGCTCCGAGAGCGTTGAAACCCAGAGAAGAAGAAGACAAAGCACAAGCCACCAAAAATCTCTCCCTCCACTGACTCCATTTTTACCAAAAAAACCACACCTAAAATCGAAACCCATCATCGGCAATGCCACCGAAGCTCAGCCCCCAATCCGCCGCCGAGCAGGCGGTGGCGGCGATCGGCGCCGGCTACGACCTCTGCGCCGACGTCAGGCTGTCCTCGTGCAAGAGGCCGAGGCCGAGGTCGAGGGCGACGCTCGTCGACCTCGACGGGACGAGGAGGGACCTCGTATTCCCCGGCGGGGTGGTGGTCGCCGACGTCCCGGCGTTGATCAAGTGCGATAAGGGCGAGCGCACCAGGTTCACCTCCGACGTCCTCTCCTTCAATCAGGTCGATTTCGATTTTGGGTTCTGTTTTGATTTTGGTTTTGGTTTTTTTTTGGAGTGGCTGTTGCTGAGATGGAATTGGGTAGGAGTGATTGTTGAGCTTGTGATGTTTGTTCAGAACTGGAATTCACATTTGTACATGCTTTGATTTTGATCCATTATTGAGCTAGTTATGTTTGTTCAAAACTAGAATTTACAATTTTATGTTCTTTGATTTTGGTCCGGTAATTGTTACTGTGATGGAGTTGAATAGAAGCAACTGTTGAGTGCTTGAATCCGTTATTGAGCTAGTGATGGTTGTTCAGAACTGGAATTCACATTTGTATGTTCTTTGATTTTGATCGGGTGACTGTTGCTGAGATGGATCCATTATTGAGCTAGTGATGTTTGTTCAAAACTAGAGTTCACATTATTTTTGCTTTGATTTTTATTTTGGTTTTGATTTTGGAATTGAATAGGACAAACTGTTGGGTTATTGAGGTAGTGATGGTTGTTCAGATCTGGAATTCACATTTTTATGTGCTTTGGTTTTGGTTTTGATTTTGATTTTGATTGAGTGACTGTTGCTATGATGGATCCATTAGTGAGCTAGTGATGTTTGTTCAAAACTAGAATTCACATTTTTATGTGCTTTGATTTTTGTTTTGGTTTTGATTTTGATCCAGTAACTGCTACTGATGGAATTGAATAGGAGCAACTGTTGAGTGCTTGGCTCCGTTATTGAGCTAGTGATTTTGTTCATAACTGGAATTCACATTTGTATGTGCTTTGATTTTGAATTTTTTTTTCAAGTGACTGTTCCTGAGATTGAATTGGATTGGAGCAACAGTTAAGTGTTTGAATCCATTATTGAGCTAGTGAAGCTTATTTGATGCTTTGATTTTGCATTTTCTCAAGTGACTGTTGCTGAGATGGGATTGAATATAAGCAACTGTTGAGTACTTGACTCCATTATTGAGCTCGTGATGGTTGTTCAAAACTGGAAGTCACATTTGTATGTGCTTTTATTTTGAGTTTTATCGGGTTACTTCTGCTGTGACGTAATTGTGAATAAAAGCAACAGTTAAGTTCTTGAATCCATTATTGAGCTAGTGAGGATTATTCTAAACTAGAATCACATATGTACATGCTTTGATTTTGATTTTGATCAAGTAATTGTTACTGAGATGGAATTGAATAGCAGCAACTGTGAAGTGCTTGACTCCATTGTCGTGGACTGTGTGGTAGGTTATTGAGCTAGTGATATGCATAGGCTGTGAATCTGATGTTGGAGTTCTTGCTTTGATTCATTTGTGCATATCAGTTTTAGCTAAACCAACAGGTATAGGTATTTGTAACTAAATTTAGAACGATGGCACTACTTTTGGTTGGTTCCGCAATAATTGTCTTTTATCATAACTTTCTAATAATTGTCTTTTATCATAACTTATGTGGAACTTTTGCACGTTTAAATTCATGGGTTCCATTTGAATGTCATGAATTCGAAACATTGGGATTCGAATCCAATTCCAATGTGTTTGAGAAACTATGGCATTTTGGACGATGTCATTTGAAATGGTTTGTATTGTGTTGGAATTGAGCCAAATCCACATTCTCCTGACTCCCAAACATTGGATATGGCTTGAATTTAGAGTTTGAAACCAGATGCTAGTTCCAGACAAGCCATTGGATTACTACTACTAATATGTTTCAAAAACTTCGTTTTAAATAAAGTGGTGGGTTATTGTGGAATATAAATTTGTGTATATGGTAGACGGCTATTTTGATTCAGAGAAAGTAATTCGTTTGGGTTGAAAATGCGATGCACCAGCATCTTGCTGTTCACACATGACATTATCTTCTTGAATGAATATCTTGTAAATTGAGCTTAATATCTGTGACAGTCTCTTTGTTTTGCGTGTTTTCAGTTAGTTTGAAAATTCCAGTGTTTCTGGATAAAGTAATGATATCATGCCATTTCTGGAGGTTAAAGTTACAGCTAGTGTTTCTGGATGAAGCGGATCATGCTTCTAATTATTTGTATTATGTGATACAGATGTCAGAGCAATTCAACCAGGCACTGTCTCTCTCCGGTAAAATTCCATGTGGCCTATTTAATACTATGTTTAACTTCAAGGGAAGCTGGCAGAAAGATGCATCCACCACGAAAAGTCTCGCTTTGGATGGCTGGTTAATGACCCTTTATAACATCGAGTTATCGAGGACTAATCTGACGTTATCCGAGCAAGTGAAAAATGAAGTGCCCTCCTCGTGGGATCCTGCAGCCCTCGCTGAGTAAGTTACTGAATTAGAATTTTGCTTAAAGCACCACTACTATGTGATAAAACAAGCTACACACTCAGAATCTGTCAGCTCATAAAATATCCCAAATGATGCTCACTTATTTGGTGAACGATCAACAAATGTATATACACAGTATCAGATCGTAAATGACTGTATAAACATCAAAAGACAGTTCCTTAAAACTATGTATAGACGCAAGTATCTTTGTTCATTTTCAAAAGACAGTTCCAATCCCGACAAACTTTCACATTGTGATATTGACAATCAAATGGAAAATTTGGTAACTGCATTCAAATGTGATGAGTGTTAAATGCACATAGATAAGTTATTATGAGAAATAGATAATTGTTGAAGTTTCCAACCAGTATACCTTTAGTTATGATCTATCTCCGATGAAACTGAGGTCTGAATTTCATTTTGTGATCGTTCTTTCCTCCTGTTTTTGTAGCCATACAGATTATTGATTATAATATAATATCCAATTATGTTCAATGACATAATTTTTAGGTTCATTGAAAAATATGGCACTCATATTATTGTTGGGGTGAAGATGGGAGGTAAAGACGTAGTGCACATAAAACAGTTTCAAAATTCAGCTCTCCCACCAACTGAAGTGCAGAAATTGTTGAAGAAATTGGCTGATGAGAGGTTTTCTGAAGACGCAACAGTAAGCGGAAGAAGAGCTACATCGGATCTTGCGGAATCATCTAGAAAAGTTAAGGTACACTGCATCAACATAGCCAAGTGTGTAAACTTGTTTTTTTGCACCATTTTAAAAGATGAAACAAATCTAGCAGTAAAAGAAGTAAATAATAGAATAAATGGTATTTTCAGTCTTGTTTATTTTTGACACTTTCTATCTATCTTAGATTTCATATTTCTCTCTGTATTTGTTTATTCTTCTTTTACGAATGGACTTTACGAATGAGGACTTCATTCTTGTTACAGCAATAGGTATTACTGTATTAGGAAGCGTACTGAGAAACGTATCAGATGCAACTTAATTATAATTTTTTTTATCTCTTCTCTTAGCTTCCAATTCATGTAAGTTTGATAACACGATACTGAAGGAGAAGTGTACAGAGCAGCCGATAGTTACTGTGTTTAAAATAAATTTATTTCTCTTATTTCTTTTAGGATGAGCATTCTATGCCATGGCATCTCCAAGGAGTGTTTCCAAGCAATGTCCAGCCTCCTGTCATCACACGCTCGAAGAATAACGTAAGCTTCTTCAAATCTTCTATAACAGTTCTGGCTTTGTTTTAAGGTGATATAGTCTTATATGTAAACAATTTCAGTTGATTGAACTGTTCGTGTAGGAGACTGAAAGCATCTGTGTCCGAAGAGGAGGCATTGATACGGGCCAAAGCCATAACCAGTGGCTGTCAACGGTGTCTGAGTCGCCAAACGTTATATCCATGTCTTTTGTGCCTATAACATCGCTCTTGAGCGGTCTGCGAGGCACTGGGTTTCTGAGCCATGCGGTGAATCTGTATCTTCGGTGTAAGTAACCATAGCTTCGCTTCGCTTCTCTCTCTTTCTCTACGCTGCACATTTGCTTTATCTGTGTCTGAGTATGGAATTGTGCAGACAAACCACCCATAGAGGAACTGCATCAGTTTCTCGAGTTCCAGTTGCCCCGACAATGGGCGCCCGTGTATGGCGATCTCCCGCTCGGCCTGAGGAGGAAGAAACATGTTTCGCCGTCTCTTCAGTTCTCGTTGATGGGTCCGAAGCTATATGTTAACATCACGCAGGTAATTATTTATAGGACTTAGTAAGGGTTGTGGGAGAAATGGCAGAGACCTAATGCAATAAGTATCAGGTCACGAGTTATAATCTTCACACCTGCAGTTATTGCCTATAGAAAATCTATGACAATAACATGTTTGTAGATTGTGACAATAGTCTCAGAATCTGACAAGAATCTAGTATCCCCGGTCCGATATGGTAGGGGATGAAGATCGCTGAATTCGCCTTGAATCTACCGCATTGTCACCTTATAGAGACACAAAATACTATGAACCTGAAGGAACCCGGTATCCCCAATTCTACAGGGCAGATCTCACTAAATCTGCCCCGTTTCCAGCCTACAGACACAAAATACTCTGAACCCGATGGGGACTTGGTATCTAGGAATGACAAAATTTTCTGAACCCGATATTCCCGATCTAACGAGTAGGGGACCTGAATCACTAAACTCGTCTCGTTGCCATCCTATAGAGTGGAAAAATCTCCGAACCCGACAGCCCCGATCCGGATATGTAGGGGACGACAGGATCATCAAGCCCTCGAACCCACGGATCTAGTATCCCGATCCAACATCACAGATGATGAAGATCACTAAATCCGTTTTCATTGTCATCCTATAGAAAGGTAAAATACTCTGAACCCGAAGAGATCCAGTGCCCCCGATTCTACGGTGGTAGAGATCACAAAATCTGCCCTGTCTCCACCCTATAGACACAAAATACTGTGAAATCAACGGGACCAAGACAAAAACCTCTTAACCCGATATCTTCGATCCAACAGATAGGAGACATGAATCGCTAAACCCGCCCCCATTTCCATCCTATAGAGAGACAAAAATCTCCGAACCCTATTCTGATTCCTCACATCCTCTGCAGGTCGACTCCGGGAACCGGCCGGTCACCGGAATCCGCCTTTACTTGGAGGGCAAGAAAAGCGACCACCTAGCAATCCACCTCCAGCACCTCACAAGCCTCCCCACCATCCTCCACCGCCCGGACAACAACCTCAACAACAACAACCTCACCCCCACCCTCAACGAGCCAATCCCTCGAGCCTACCTGGAACCCGTCAAGTGGACCATCTTCTCCCACGTCTGCACCTCCCCGGTCCAGTATGACGGCTCCCGGATCGACGACTCCGCCTCCATCGTCACCAGGGCCTGGCTTGAGGTCAAAACCATCGGAATGAAAAAGGTCCTCTTCCTCAAGCTCGGCTTCTCCATGGTGGCGTCGGCGAGGATCAGGAGGTCGGAGTGGGAGGGGCCCGCCGCGCCGTCCCGGAAGTCCGGGGTGCTGACGTCGATGCTGATGATGAGCTCGAAGCTGAGCGCGCCGCTGTACCCGGCGGAGGAGGCGGCGAGGAAGGTGGACCTGAACTCGGCGGTGTTCGCCGGAGGCCCGCCGGCTCCGGGGAGGGCGCCAAGGATGGAGGCGTTCGTGGAGACAAAGGAGATGGCGAGGGGGCCGGAGGACTTTCCGGGGTACTGGGTCGTCACCGGGGCGAAGCTGTCGCTGGAGGGGGGCAAGATCTCGACCAAGGTGAAGTTCTCGTTACTGGCCATAATGTCCGATGATTCGACGATGTTAATGTGAAGCACGAGTGTGTACTGTGTTTGCAGAGGTTGTCTGTCACAGTTTCTTTGTGGTTTCCCGTTGGTTTGATGAGATGAGTTGTTGTGATATGGGTTTTAATTTTCACCTATTTCTTCAATCCAAAGTGTTCTTTCTAACAGGAGTAGGCAATTTAGACCTGGAACCGGTCCCGAACGCTGAATATTAGGTCGGTTTTGATTCTGCACTTAAGAATCGGTTCGGTTCCAGTTCCAATAGTACAGAACTAGGGTTAATCGGTTCAAAACCAAACCGGTTCATCGGGAGATAAAATGTTATTCATCTTTTAGTTTTTATTTTGTTTGTAAACTTTATATTTCGACTGGGCTGTATTAATTAAATATAATTGGCTGGCATTTTTTCCTGTTTTGGGAAAAATAGGTTTGGTTTATAATACAATCTCGCTTTGCTGAGAAAAAAATATTAAATATAACATTTGGATTTTGTTAGTATTTTTTGTCTGATTGCGAATTTGAAGTTTTTGCCTATAATTTGAGTTTTACTTTTGTCTAATTCGACTCATAAATTGAGCATGCATTTAAGTTCAAAAATTAATCGGATAAGACCTCCACCGAACTGGCTGTAATTAGAAATCGAGCTATTTCTCATCTAGTGTAGTGGTTTCGGGTCAATTCCAATCTGGAACCATGCCCTGATTAATTCTATGATTTGATCAGCAACTGATTAATTTATCAATTAGTTCCCAAAACGTCATCTCAGTTCAACAATCACCGAACGTTTTCTACAACACCGACTCCAATTGCTTTGAACCAAATACCCATCACTAGGATTTGAACTTCCGGTCAATCTCAATATTTTTCTCGAATTCTGACAAATTTATAATCGATTCGACCCATTTACGTCCATAAACATTTCGGTCTATGTGGAACTTGGAGACTAGTAATAATTATGTAGAGTAGAATATAGATGTGCACTTGTAAAGCAATCCTCGACTTTCTCAAAAACGTCCTAAACATAAACACATACTAAAGTTAAGGTTTCGCGGATCCTATTTTTCTTGCTCTTTTTTCTGATACTAATGGTTCCATAAAATGTAGATTTGATCACTCAAATTTACAATAACCTAAACAATACACACTTGAAACAAACAAATCTTCAAAATGCTAGAAAAATTGTGGGACGATACGTTGGCCGGACCTCAGCCGGATCGCGGCCTCGGCCGCCTCCGCAAGATCAATATCAAAGGTATTAAATAATTAGTTGTTAGCATTTCACTTTTGAAAGATCTAAATATTATTGTAACTTAATAAACATCTCAGTATCTCTACTTATTAACTTATTCTTTTTCGTCATAGTATCACGCACTTAGGGGCGTTCAAATTTCATCTACCTCCCGAACCCCCCTCAAATCCTTCCGACCCGTCACCCAATATTGCATCGCCCACGGATGGCAGACCAAAAACCATGAACTCGATCATAGGGTAGGGTAGCATGTGGATTGCGGGTTTTAGTCGTAGAGTTTGACCTGATATATGTCCCCGCAAGATCAACGTGCAGATTATAGTGTCACTTCGAAAAGATTTATACAATGTCGTTACTCGATAAGTATCTTGAGGCCTCCATTCATCAACTTAAATGTTTAGTTGGATCGTGTGTCATGGTACCGCTACATTATTCATCGGCTATATGTTATTTCACTCGTATGCAATTTTTTGAAAAATGTCAGGTGCTAGTATAGTGTAGGTGATCTTCTGAGAAATAATTGGAGATTAATCATATTAAAATATTAATGTAAGGGATTTATCAAAGATCAATTGATAAAGTTGAAGATTTTTACAACATTGCTCGTAATGTTAAAGTCCACATTGATCTAATATAATTTCATTTACCACTTAATACACATCTTTGAGCTTCCGATTATCAATTTGAATTTGTAAGTAAATCATACTTCAACACGATATATGGTACAAGTAGGACTGCTCAAAATTAACCAGAAATCGGTAAATCAATCGGAATTAAAATCAGAGATGTTGAAACCGGAAGAAATTGGTCTGGTCTCCACAAGAAAAGGAAGAAACCGATGTCTATCACGTGGCCTGCCATCAACCATTGAGTTCTACAAATCGATGTTCATGAGGCGTCCATGTGTAGCAGCCATCAAAATCGGTTTGTTTTGAACCACAAAATAAGTTCGGTTTAGCCTTGGTTTCAAAGCCCAAATTTTATTTAAAACCGATCCAATTTTAATCTAGGAAACCAATAATTTCTAGGTTTGATACCAATTTGGTCCAGTTTCAGTTCATGAAATAAAAAACTTGATTGACTGGTTCCCAGTTTCCAGATTGGGCTTCCGGTTAACTGGTTTTGAGCAGCCCTAGGTATGAGTGCCCCTTGAGTTTTAGACGGGTCCACGTGAACGCAAGAGTCATACTCAATTAATAAGATTGATCTAATCGCGTGGCAACAGGGGAAGGAAGCAACTCATCGGGGTCTGGGTCCGGTTCGGCGAGCCCAATGACTCCGGCGACACCAGCGACACCATCGTCTCCGGCGTCGCCGAGGAAGGACAACGTGTGGAGGACAGTGTTCAACCCAGGTAGCAACCTTGCCACCAAGACCGTTGGTGCTCATCAAATCTTTGACAAGCCTTCTCAGCCCAACTCTCCAACCGTTTATGACTGGTACAAACTTATTTTTGTTACATATTCTCCTACAATTAATGTAAAAGTGTTTCCAAGATTAATCTTCTATAATTTTTAATTAATTTTTTGAAATAATGACATTTTATTACACCTAATTATAGCAAAATTACACTTTCATACTTTAATTAATTTTTTTTAGTACCTAACTATTTTTATTGACAACATACCCCTAAAATGCCTAAGCTACTTTTGGTTTTGATTTCAATTCTACCCGGTTTATTGTGGACCGATAATACATCAAAATTAAATTTAAACTTGGTTCAAATTCATAAAATTACAGTTTTACTTTTATTATATACATGTTTTCCTTAATTGCATAATGGCAAATTAGTCTTTTCCCATACAATTAATAAAGAAAAAAGAAATGGGATTGTGAGCTCGACGACGGAGAAGGACGTCGATGACGGAGGAACTTCGGCTGCCATAAATCAAACTAGAGTTGATCCGGTCCATTTCCCCATTAGTTCAATTCTATTTTTTTCAATTGAACCAGGGATAATTCAGGTATTTTTGACATTTTAGGGGTATGTTGTCAATAAAAATAGTTAGATGACTAAAAAGAATTTTTTTTAATAAATATATAAAAGTGTCATTTCGCTATAATTAGGTGTAACAAAATATTATTACCCTTATTTTATAATTAATATTTTTACGACACTGCTGGTAATAAAATTAGGTGTTTATTAAGTAATTAATTGAGTTGGTGTAGGAAAAATCTTGGTTAATATGATTTATGTACAAAATCTCATGTAATATGGATTATTTAAAAGTGAAATATAATATTTATTTATTTGTTAATGGTGCAGGCTTTACAGTGGAGAGACAAGGAGCAAGCACCGTTAAGCTTTAACTAAACCGAGGAGTGGCACTATCGTAAATAAATGTTCCCATTCTCCAACTATAATATATTCATTTATTTATTTATTTATTATTTTTTTATGTAATGTGATTTATTTTTGGCTCCAATAATAAATAAATGTAGGCTAGAAAGCCATGTTGATGATTCTTAAACCCAATCTAGATTATTTGTTGCAGTCACATTTAAACTTGACGAGATTTGATGTTTTCGATTCGATTAAATATCAGATTTTCAAGAATGAAGTGAAAATGAAAAAAGAATTGTCAATCAAGACGGAGAAAACCTTCCACGTATTCAATATATTATAAAAATAATATTGTAATTTCTTATGTATATTTATAGGTATTTTCTGTACTTGATAAGAGGTCGGAATAGATTGAGTGAGAAATATAAGAACTCGAATTTGGACGAGTATGAGATTTAGGGTATAGTTGAGCGAGAAAACCATGGCAGTGTTTCAGTTTTGATTATATATTTTACTAAATCAATTAATTACGATTCCTATATGAGTTTTATAATTCAAAATTGACAGTTAATCGAAAAGAACCGAGTCAAATTGGTTAATCAAACACAAAATGAAATCCCATAACATTACAAGTCGGTCATTCTAACCGAAAATCACTCGATTAATGTATCGGTTATAATTGATTCTGACTCTTCCATCAATTCCGAATCATGTTCCCCAATAAATAGAACTTATATTAATTCAGTTCAGTCCAGTTTTTACCCATACTTTTTGGGCAACTGAATCAGACCCCTATTGAGGAGCGGGCAGGATTCTAGAACTGAACCAATCCAAATCCTTCAATTTACAATTTATGGGAATTAGACTCAGAACCATGGTGTGAGTGATTGATTAAGTTCTTAATATGGTTCTTCGATTCAGTTCTTCAATTCTACCCTATTGAAACTGGTTGATTCTCAATACTTGATTTAGTTGATTTATGAGTCGAATTAAATGAAATCGATCCCGATTTATAGGCAAAAATCATAAATGCGTGATTATAAAAAGTACTAATGAAAACTGAACGTTAAGATTTAATTAAACAAAATAATAATAAAAAATTAAAATATCACCGGCTTTCATTCTTCAGTACACGTGCCGACTAAAATCAGTCTGGCTCTTACCAGTTAATCGACGATTCATAGTTCTAAGAACCAGAACCGAAACAAAATTAAACATTTATTTTAAAGTCAGAACTAAAACTAAACTACCAACCACAGTTTCTCAGTTCTCCTGCTTCAATTTCGGCCCAACCCCGATTTTCGGATCCAAAATTTCCACCCCTATCCCTAAGGGTGTAAACAAGTCGAATCGAGCCTTATTTTGGCAAGGCTCGGCTCGGGCTCGAACGAGTTTATAAAACTAAGCTCGAGTTTAGCTCGATTCGGTTCACTTAAATTTCAATACAGATATTCATTGAAAATTACATAACTAATTCATTAAATAATAAATGAGTCAACTTGAGATTGACTCGACTTGATTCAGCTCGTCTAATTCTATTATAGATATTTACTAAAAATGTAAATATATATTAATATAAATATATAATAATTAATTAAATATTAAATGAGCCGGCTCGCGAA
>JAYMTP010001118.1:0-26291 GCA_036897365.1 Geranium brycei | reverse complement strand
CGTAATCGCTGTTTGTCACAGAGATTGTTCCAACATTATCTGTGACATTCCGCTTAAACAGAATTAATTAATTTCACCATTAAACTAAAGAGAGTTAATTAATTTAAGTATAGAAAAACAAATTGAAGATCTCAATTCTAAGTGGGTGTCACAATTATATATTTAAATGGAAATGATTATGAACCATAGATTATATGATTAAGGTGTAAACTTTTATATAAACCCTTAGTAAAGCTCTAACATTATGCATATGGCATCAAAATATTAATATTTTGTAAGATATAGAATCATATATATATATATGAATTATAAAATTTATAAAAAGAAAAAGACTAAAGCCCTACACTCTTCCAAGCATGTGTTGTGGGAACATGACCCTAGCTAGTTATGGAGAAGCCATAGCCAATCCTTTCTGTGAAGCTCTTTCTTGTGTTTCATGCAAAGCATTGCTCAAAAGACTTCAAATAATCATTAGAAGATGACTAAAATGGATACATGCATGAGTCCATATATAGGGTTGACCCATTAATATACAAAGTGATGAAAATTTAACACACTACACTTCACCAAACATTGATGGTCTCTTTGTTACTATTTTGCCATTATTTGACATATGGCCTTATTGTACGCATATAGGTGTTTATGAAAACTCTCCATAGAATGCAGAATATAAAACAATATCAATTTTTATATTGAATTTTGAAACGGCTAAAATAAAATATAATGTTCTTATAACATATAAATAACGAGTCTACAATTATTTAGATCCACATATACATGTTTACATTATTTCGTGTTTACATCAATTTTTAGTTTGTACTTTAATAAGACTTTTCACGTTCACTCTCTAATCTGTATATTTACATGTTCAAAGGAAAAGTAGGAGGATAACACTAAATACTACAATTATATAACAAAAATAGTATATTGGCATTTTTTTTGGGCACACTGTTACACAAAGTTGACTTGTTAATGCATTTCATTTTCATGACATGTGAGGGACAAAATGATACCCACATGACTTCAGCCAGGTTTTGATCCACCAATCTCTCCTAACTTGGTTGATCCTCTAGCCCTTTCCCTCCATACCTTCAATTATTGTTTCCTATTTTTTATGAAATAAAATCAAGAACAAGTTAACTCACTTCATAATCAAGCATATTTAATGGCATTGCAACTCAAATCAAAATATCATTCCAAAAAATATAAAAACATACACGTAAAAGATTGAACATGAATGATAAGGAGTCAGGTTCTGGAACTCGCCATTTATCCACTTTAAACAGTTAAAAACATCAAATAATTTGTTTGATTTAAAATATTTTGTCATCTTTAATTCATAATAATTATTTTTGAAAAAGTAAGGAAGTTGAAGGAGATTCTAACAAAAAGGAAAAAGAATATGTACCACCTACTTATATTCTTCCTTAATCCCTCTTTTTAGGGTCATCATCTTCACAGCTTTGATTTGATGTCCAACTACTTGATTAAATACATATCTATATAATGGTCCTTACAAGTTATACTGATTCTGGTCATTGGTATCACCACAGCCATACAAAAATTTAAGGCATTACATTCTCTCATATTTTTCATATCCCCAGCTATATCTATAGCTATATGGCATAGAAACCATAACACATATAGCAGATATTGCCAAATTCTACTCTCTATGCATTTCTACATCAATATGGTATATATAACATATCTGAACATTTTTTTTCATGAATTTGGGTGTCCTAATCTACTGCACCTATGGAGACCAGATGCAAATTGTCTCATCATATTGTGTTGCATTTTCAGCCATTCTTTTACACTCCACTGTAAATCCACAAACTTATTCACTGTATGGGCGAACCAGTCAATGTATGAAATTCGTATTGTCTATCAGAACTTGTCTGCTTGGCCTGTCAAAATGAATTACATCATTTATGTGTATTTTATTGTTGAGTAGGATTGTTCGATTATTAGCCGAACCGATAAAAACCGAACCAGGCCAAAATAAGAAAAAATTGAACCGATCAAGATTGACTTTGTCCAGTTCGGTTTATAAAAATTGAACCGCTAGAAAATTGAATTGAAAACCGTCCGATTTTGACATATGTTCTGTTTTAGGCCATCAATTTTCAGTAATTGAAGATAAAAGTCAATTCGAACAAAAACCATACTTACGAACCAAATAAAAATCCAGTGGATATATTATCAAATTGAACCAAATTCTTAACATTAATTCAAATCTGGTTTCAAATTTCCTAAAACCAAAACACTTGGTTCAGTTCAGTTTTAGAACCGATTCGATTCAAAACCGGACCATAAACACCCTTGGGAAAGGTCCATCATTTGAAAGTGAAACCCATTAGCAGAATCAGGATAATTTTTCAGGGCCAAATTTGACAACGAAGGGTAAATTAATTAATTAATTACAGTAACACTTGATGATCACATTAATTAATTGCTAGCATGTTTCCTAAAAAGGGTATAAATTGAAGAAAAATAATTATGTAGCAACTATATATAAAATATATGTCTTCCTTGAACAAAACCCTTTTGGTTTATAGAAATGAAAGTGGACTTTTAGTTGTTAATTAATCTAATATTTCCTTTGAAATTAACCAGCCTTGAATTGAATTGATTAAGAGTTAATTAACATGATGAAGCTTCACCTACAAGAAGTCGAAAAGCTGGTACCAGTAGTGATCATGATGATAATATATATGATCTTTAAAGAATCTTGGTCGCAACATGTGTACTGTGAGGACCGTCACCGATCCAAGATTACAGATGTGTACAACACGATATAATAAGAATCGTCTTCAGTACTTGATACATAAATATATATATTGCCTATAAAATGATTCCATGCATGCATGCCATTGCTAGCTACATATATTTATTATCACCAACACGAGTTTGTGGGTAGATCGAACTTTTATACCATCCAAATCAGTCTTTAATTTACGCCATCGTTGAGTACGTATTTGTTATCTTTATTTCACATGCTCTTGACACACTCTGGAGGTATTGGATTTGGAAATGCAGGTCTGAGCCCCCAATCTCGCTGGAAGTAAATATGTCGAGTTTAACCACCCGCTCTTGATGGATTGACCCAACTTGACATAACGAGTTAAGATTCACATACTTCTTGTCTTTTCAATCCAAATTATATATTGGGTTCAAACACAATTAAATATCGAAACGCGTATAAAACATAATATAAGATGAAGTGATGGATAATTTATATTAGATGGAATTGTTTCATGTTTAAATTAGGTTACCTCGAGTTCTGAGTAGGTAATCACCAAAAATTGTTTTGAAACTCTCTGGGTTTAATTTTTTTCAATATGTAACACAGCAAAAAGTTACATTTTAGATCAAATATGTATCGAGTTAAACATATTATCGAATTTTGTCCGGATCTGGATTACTTTTACACTTTTCCCAAGTGGAGCATATATAGAAAAATGGAAAGAGGGGCAAATTAAAAAGGTTGTTGTTGGTGGAGATGAAGGTACATTTACTCCCATTTGTTGTGGCAAGGGATTAAAAATGGACAACATATTTTACAGCTATGTCATGTGGTGGTGTGTTTTGGAACACATACATGTGGTGCATGTGCTAACGAAGTCTAAGCAAAAAGATTTATACTACTTAATACACTAATTCACATGTCTTAATTGTTTGTTTAATTAGCGAAGCAATGACCTCTACACTCGAAATTTTGTTTTTCTAAACGATCATTTAATGTCTCATTTTTATCATATATATTTAGTCAGGATACGAGAGTTTTTAGGTAAAAAATCAGAAAGCTGAATGAGTTGAAAAGAGATTTTTAAACTTATATTTACCTATTAGAAATCTAAATAACACATATTTTTCTCGATAAATTTGATCCGAATAATCATTATTACAATACTACATTCTAGCTAAAATAAATATGGGTTTGAATATGAGTCGAGGGGCATGAGGGTGTGAGCAATAAAGTCCCACACCGCCCAATTGAAAACACATCTTCTCACAATCTCCAATAGCTTTCACTATTTATGAATAGTGTAAAATTATTGGGATTCTCCAAGTCAACCAAACCAAGGAGGTTTATACTATAAATACATGTCAGAAATCTCACTTCTCTACACACACTAGTCTCATATCACCATTAATAGTAAGCAATATATATGGAGAGTACAACTACTACTCAAGAGGAAGTGCCCTCATCAGCTCCTTCAACACCTGCAACACCAGCCACTCCTGGTGCTCCTCTATTTGGTTTCAAGAATCAGCACCATAGTAGTAGTAGTAGTAGAAGCAATAGCTTCAAGAGGTCTCTCCTCAACCCTTGCAAGTGCTTTACTGCTCATGATAATTGGAGCTTGGAGGATGGGAGGTTGCCTCATGTTTCTTGCTCCTCCTTCTTCTCCCCTCCTCCTGTCTCTCTTGCCAGAAAGGTACATTACTATCAATCAATTCAACATCTAGTTTATATTTTGTTGGTGTTTTGTGTCAAAAATACGTGAATTTCGTTATTCTTTGACGGATATGAGTGGAGCTGAGTTTAACGTGATATCATAGTCTGATTTACTTTTCACTCATATAAGCCAAAGAGTCATATATTGTTCCACAATTCAAGGCAGGTTTTTCTTATTTCCGATCAAACTATGATCAAATTGGGGATGCCGAGTTTCTTTTAAGTTATTTTGTTTTATCATAAAAATGACAGCGGCGGGAGTTGAAATACTTTTGTGATTATGCCCCGTTTTGATCGAATTAGAAATAGAAAGTGAGATTTGGAAATGATTTCCATTCCTGGTACTAGGAATAACAAATGCTTCGTCCCTAACGCTAACATGATGCTCCCATCTGACCGGAGCAAAAAATTTAGGGGAGGCATCCCCACCGGTCCTTTCCCGATATCTATAATATTTTTTAAAATTACATATTTAATGAAAAATATTTTTATTTATAAAAATAATTCGTCGTGTTGTCATCCCTACTCGCTATAATTTGATAAAACTGTCAAGTCTTCGTCATATTTAAAATATAAAAATATATTGTCATCAGAATGATAACATATCTGTTTGAGCCAAATTTTGTAATCATGTCACATCGTGATCAAAATCCAACATATCGAATCTGCATACACATCGGGTTGGGAAAGAGTTGCCATCCCTATTTTTATGAGACTAAAAATTAATATACATGTGTACATAATAATTGGTAGGTGGGAGCTGAGTTCATAGGGACACTGATACTGATATTCTCCGGGACAGCGACGGCGATAGTGAACGAGAAGACAAGAGGCTCCGAGACCCTCCTCGGCCTCGCCGGCTCCACCGGGCTCGCCGTCATGATCGTCATTCTCTCCACAGGCCACATCTCCGGCGCCCACCTCAACCCAGCTGTCACCATCGCATTTGCTGCCCTCAAACACTTCCCATGGAAACATGTATGTACACACAATTCATTATTATCAAATTAATCGATATGTATATATATGGGCACGCTCCAATGTTGCCTCCCGGAAGTGGAATGTTAGGCAAAAGTGTAAATGATGATATTTACACTTTCGCCCAGTATTTTACTTTTGGGGCAACATTCCAGTTTGGGATACTTATGTCATTTACATGTCAGTGTGATTCTATATATATATATATATATATATATATATCAGTCTTTAAATTAACGGTTACTTTTATTCAGGTACCGATGTACATAGGAGCACAAGTGGTGGCGTCAATAAGTGCAGCATTTGCACTGAAAGCGATATTCAACCCGATGATGAGCGGCGGAGTGACCGTCCCGTCCGGTGGAGACGGTCAGGCTTTTCTCTTGGAGTTCATTATCAGCTTCGTCCTCATGTTTGTGGTCACCGCCGTGGCCACCGACACCAGAGCCGTAAGTTCCGTCTCGTGTCTCCTAATTAACTCATTAATTTAACCAAATTGATTGTTAAGTGACTAATTAAATTGCTAGCTGTGGCATCAACGTCCAAATAAATTACTTTTTAATGATGTTTAATTAATTACTTCAGATTCAGGCACAACAGAGACAAGAGTCAATGATCTAACTTTGGCTGTACTCGTGCAATTTGTCCCTGAAAATAAATAAATTAATGAACTAATTAAATAATCAATTGTAGGGGTGTTTATTAGATTCAGTTCCAACGGTAACTAAAAAATTGAGAATCATCAATAATAACCGTGATTATATAATTAATTGCAGCTCAAATACAGGTGTTATAAACTAACACCGGTTACTAATAAAAAAGAACCGAACAAAAATGATATATAATTATAAAGTATTAACTTTTGATTTCGAATATATGTCTGTAACGGTAGTCTATACCTTATAATATAACATAAGAATTCAAATGTTATTTTATTTTATTTTATTCATGATGCTTAATTTAGACCAGAAATTGAGCTCAAGCCAAGAACTAATATCAAGTAGTTAATAAATTTGCATAATTAGTCTGAAAAATAAGGTCTAAATGATTTATTGAACCTATAAACCAACCCAAAATAAAGACAGGTCGTATTACTGTTTTGTCCGGTTATAACTGAAAAACCATCTAATCATGTTATGATTATAATCAAACCAAATTCCTCTGTTAATTCCTGTATAATTTCCAAATATTGAAGAGTCGCCTAGTCCAATTTGGTCCAGTTCTTAATCAAACGATTCAGATAACCGGACCATGAACACCCATAATCTATATAGTAAAAGTTAACGTTAAGATATAAAATGGGAATTGTGCAGGTGGGAGAGTTGGCGGGAATAGCCGTTGGAGCAACGGTCATGCTCAACATACTCATTGCTGGGTATGTACAAAAATCAAATCCACTAAGATATATTAAGCAGTGATTTAATTCGATTTTCCATCATAACCAAATAATTGACAACTATACATACAGAGAAACAACAGGAGCATCCATGAACCCAGTGAGGACTTTAGGACCAGCGATTGCTGCAAACAACTTCAGGTCCATATGGATTTACCTAACTGCCCCGATCCTCGGGGCGCTCTGCGGGGCCGGAACTTACACTGTCGTCAAGCTGCCGGAGCCAGAAGTTGCCGGTGACGGAGAGAAAGTTTCAACCCCAAGAAGCTTCAGAAGGTGAGCTCCTCTCAATTTTCACTGTCTGCAACGACGAGCAATTTGTAAGTAACGTCATAAGCTCTGGTCTCTCAGTGCCTAACATATCTTTAGTATAAAACAATTGGCGAGTGAGCCAAATGTGATATTGTCAATTAAATTGAAGGAACCAAATATTACACTCTATGCACATTTTTGCACTTGCATAAGTATTTAACAAATATCATGAGATTTAACTTTGACCTGTTTGATCCAAATTATGTTCTGATGTGGTAAACGATAATTATAAACCAATATCACAGAAGACGGTAGATCATGGCGATGAAATTTGTATAATTTACCCGTCTCAACAAATAAATCGGGTGGAGTCAATAGAAGCGCTTCAACGTCTTTCAAGAAGCTACAGTATGGGAAAGGAAAGGAATCTAGGTATTTTGCGAATTTGATCTCCATCTCGGAATGATGCTTCCTCGAGGCCAAAGGAGACGTGAACATTAGAGAGCCGGAAAGTATACTTTATATCTATAATAAAGTACCATAAGGTCCATGATGGACTCTAGTGGGCTACCAGAAGCAGAATCACAACCATATGCTTCTGACTCAAGCCATCAAAACACGGCCTTTAAGTTTTTCTATATACAAAAAAGGACATAGAAATAAGCCAAAAGGTAGAGCAGCTATGCACACTATAACAATCTCAACAGAGCAATGACTGGTTAAACTATGATAGTGTTCTCTTGCCTAATCGTAAAACTTGAGATCACCTTCCCCAGTGAAATAATGATCAAATGAATATGTTTTTAGTAATTGTCATACTTTTGCATATATAGTAAGGGTAAAAAAAGTGGAAAAGAGAGTTATCAGGTGAACTAACCTTGACACCGGCTTCTCGAGTAAAAGGCCGAGCAAATCATGCAGTAACCTAACGTTGCCTTGACAGTCACACATTTGTTTGGTTGAGTCCGCCTCAGCCAAATTTAATGGTTCCTGTAATGGCTAGCAATGTATGGATAGTAAAACTACCTGATAATATAATAGTTATAAAGAGAAATTAAACAATAATGTTCAACATATATAAACAGAAATTAGATCAGTACTATGCTTTACCTTCTTCATGTTCATCTTTTTGCCAATCCTATAATCTACTTGAAGCTTGCTAGCTAAGGTAAGTTCCAACACAACACAAGTCACAATTGCTATGCCAATTCCTGAGAAAAACTTCACATCTTCATAGAGCTGTGGAAACTTCCTCAGGATCTTCGCATTTATTTGACTCATCGTTATTTACAGAGAATTCACTTAGTTGATGTGTATCATCATAAAAGTAGGACTTCTTGACAGAGGCCAAACTTTCAACCCGACTTCTACATATAAAATCATCCTAACTATTTGTGATCTGCATCTGCTCCATCTTGTATTTGAGGCTCAAGGCAAAACTCTCAATACTGTTTGTTTCAGTTTTAAGCTTCTAATCCTCTTTATCAGGAAGACCATCTCCACTTGTGCAATCAGGCTTTTAAAACCCATTAACATTTCTGTCAAGCTGCTCCAACGTTGCAGGTTCCAAATACTGACCTGTTTGTTCCCATTTTGTACTCATCTTCAGTTTTCTAGCCAAATAATCACGACCTCATTCCCATCTCAACATGCTGACAGAATCCAGCTAGTTTCATAAAATAAAGTAAAAAAGGCCATTTCTAAGACCAAACCCGTTTGAAGAAGCATTCATAAATCACTTTGCTGTAATTGACAGCCAAACTTAAATTTGTAGGGACGAAGTGAAGTAGAGATGCACAATAAGTAAATCAACTCAGAGCTTTACAATGATGGGTTTCTAGCATAATCACAGACCAGAACAGTGGAAGCTTCAGAAGATGTTTTAATTCGAACCTCCTGACCATCTTAACTTCTACAGAAACCAATTTTCACTCACTTTTCTCCCACACACAACATCCATCTTGCCAACAACAAGTTACACATGAAATGAGAGCACCTCAAGTAGCTGCTTAGCACCTAACAAATCGATATCTACATTCTATAGAAACTGCATGCTATACACAAGAGGTAACAAATTCATGCCACTGCCTGTCCATATAAAGAACAATCAGCCGAATAAATTGACCCTTATGTTCATTTTGCATGCAACGAGGTCACTTGAAACACATTTCTACAAATTGCTCCTCAAATTCTATAAAATGACAGACAGTGAACATAAATCCCTAAAATATTTAAATTCAACACAAAAGCATACACATATGTAAGCTCCCAAACAACAAACAATCGCACTAGCCATGATCAAAGTGAGTACTACTTTTCCCATTTCTCATTTCTCATACCAACAAATTACAACCAAAATCAAAATTTTCACTTCCTACATAAAAATTCAAACTTTCAGGCTTTTCTCTACCTCTACTTCTCAGTGTAACCAACCAGAATCGATCGACCCACGAACGATCTACCCTCCGCCGTCCGATCAAACCATCGAAACCCCTCGGACCTGACCCGGATCGAGATCTGGCGGCGCCGCCTTGTGTTTGCACTTGCAGAGGGAGAGAGCGAGCGCGGCGATCAAGACGCCGGCGAGATCGGCGACGGCGTCTCTGGCGGAGGCGCCGGCGGACCTGAAGAGACCGATCTGGTCGGCAGCCTCCTTGGCGGCGCCGGCGGCGAGGGAGAGAATGGACCCGACCCGGATGGAGTGGCGGCGGATAAAAGGGTAGCGGGTCTGGGAGGCTATGGTAGAGAAGAGGAGGGAGAGAGAGAAGCAGAAGAGGACGTGGTAGAGCTTGTCCGGGGCAACCCACGGGTCTTCTTCGTCTACCATTGAATTGAAGCTGCTCGAAAATGGGAACTGTGTTTTTTTGCTACCCAGAAAATTAGTGAACACAGTTGCTAATTTGGTGGACATATACTCAACTCTCAAGGTAGAAAATGGTTTAATTCCTGAAAGTAAATGTTATATTATGTGTATGCTATTAGGATAAGTTAATTCTTCTATATACATTCCCCCGAATTAACGGGACATGATAATTTCGCATCATCTAACTCGAGCAAGAATAAAAAGAATCGAAAAAATTCATATTTATATAAAAATAAATTCAGTCGTTCAAGGTTTCTAATGCCAATATTTGCAGAGACCACGATTGGCGTTGCCTGCATTAGGGGTTTCAGTCTCCTTCCCCTCGCTTTCGATTTGAAGGTCTTTGACACTAAGATTCAGATCCCCTTAGCATCCCCTGTATGTAATGGTAGATTACACATACACAAATGATATCAAGAATAATAAAAAAATAAAGATGTACTATTTAATTTTTAGAAATGGTAATGTGAAATTTTGTTCTAAATTTATAAAAATGTCATTAGAATTAAAATTCTCATTTATTTCTAAATTAAGAGCGTCGATTTTTATTTTCTTTTATCTAGCCGACCATCTCCGATTTATAACTTATTAACACATAACAAGAAAAATTTACTTGAAACAACTCGAGAACCAAAATATTTTGTCGGATAATCGGCAAGAAATAAGAAAATTGGCATGCTAAAATATTAGAATTGAGATTATTTTTTTTAACTCAAGCTCATCAGTTTTTGTATTCTTGAATAATTATCTCATACATTTGACTACGTTTTTGCCATTTTTCTTTGATCAATGAGAAAATTGGCATGCTAAAATATTAAAATTAAGATTATTTTTCAACTCAAGATCGTCAATTTTTGTATTCTCGGATAATTATCTCATACCTTGGACTACACCATTATGAGTTATGACAAGAAAAAACAAGAACTAACTTGCCCATACATACAGTAGTTAATCTCTAATCTCTTGTAGCAGAAAATGACAAGATGTGACATCATCAGCGAGGATAATATTTCTTAATTAAACTTCATAAAACAAAATTGAATTACTTTGATTCCATAACTAGAATTACAATCATTTTCCCTTCAGAAGAGTCTTAGAAAATAAACAACAAAAAGCTAATTCATCTTCTGAATCAGTTCATTGATACTGTCCTCTCTGTTTCCAGAGTCTCCGCCGTCCTTGAACGTCTTCTTCTTGCCATGCAGTAACCCGTCGGGCCTGCTGAACACAAAGGGCCACAAGAAGTTGGTAACCTCCTTGAAATGTGGACCGACGTTGGCGATTTCGTGCACTATATCGTCTATGCAGAGAATGCCATACTTTCCTAATTCCTGAGAAAAGGTGTATGGAGTTATAGAACAGAACAAAATAATGTAAAATGAAAGCATAACTCGAAGTTGGAGGGGAGATGATATAATTAATGGGTAATGCGGCAAGATATTAGTTAATAACCTGCTCGATGAATGTATTGTCCGTGAGAGGAATTTTCTGGCCTCCCACTTTTGCAAATCCCTTTTTCATTATCAAGTCCTTCACAGTCTTCAGATTCGGATAGCTACCGGAAAATAAAGTAGAACGATGTTACATTTAACTGTAGTTAATCTTATTCAAGGAGTAGCTACAGCAGAATAAAAAAAGGGTAGGTAAATCCAACATAATTTTTGGACACTAAGGAACTGCCTAATGCCAGTATGTGAAAGTGAAGATATGGTAAGCAGCTTGAAGATAAGACCAAGACTATATCTTAGGGTTGTTTCACAACAAATAATTCAAACAGCTAATAACTATTTTTGCAGCAATAATAGAAGACAGGGTTGCTCAAACAAATAAACTTTAAGTTTCATTTTCGCAATGCATGTCATCCTTATGGTTGTTGCACAGGAGAATATTTTCAAAGAGTTAAAAGCTGTCAAAATGTTCACAGTGCATTAAATGGCCCTCGGTGCTCACCCGTTGTAAGAGCACGGGAGAATCTCTCTCTATCTCACAGATGGATGGAGGATGTTGAATGGAGTATATAGAGTCTGAATGGTTCTTTATTATTGTGCGTAAGCCTATTTGTAGGCTTGGACGGTAGTGTCACGTTCTTAAGCTTTGAGAGGGAATCACAAACTACTAGATATTCAAATGTATTCACATGATACACATTAAGTAGCTAATCATGGGAAATCACACTAGGATAAGGCATAACTGTATGCTGTGTTGAGATGTAGCAACGTTGAGTGAGTGAGGTGAAACAGATAAAAGCTTGACTGGCGGACTAAGAAAATCAGAAACATCCCTTGACCTTGGAATATACCTCCCGTGAAAGGATATTTAGTCTTGTCCCTCGTCACTTTTGGATGGTTTGAATAGGTGCGGCAAAGAAATATATATTATTCAATAAGACCAAGAGTAGTAGAGAATGATGATAATTTCAAAGAACATAGGTAATACAAATAGAAAGAAACATCCAGTGGATCAACTACCTCTCCTCCAAGCATTACCAAAGCATCTAGACATTAAGCTCTAACGTCTAAGCAATGTCAAAATATGAAACAAAGAATATCAACTGACCAGGGATACGATACAGCTGAGGCACAAGAACCAGAATACCAAGCATGCACATTCATACAAGCTTGCCACAAATAGAACAGTCAAGAAATGCCAAACATGTATAATAATATGAATAATGTATTCTTTTCACACAGTTGTATAGCAAACTAAAAAGGGTTCATGTTTCTTACCCATAGGTAACATATGGCTCAACCTTCTGCAGCTTTTCAATTATAGCTTCATTAGTCTTCACAAAGACACCGCTAAGGATTTTCCTCATCCGCAAGTTGTACAAAGTCTTCTTAGTTTTGGGGTGAATGTCATTTTTTCTGAAGCATATTACAGAAATACAGTTAGACATTTATCATTAAAAAAATGGTCAACGAAACGACCGCAAAAGGTCAGACACATACCCTTGTATGCGGAGGACAAAAAGCAGCTTCGATGAGGGTGTTGCTATAGCTGATCTTGGCCTCTTTCCCCTGGTCTTCATTTGGACAAAATCCAATTCCTAAGAAGTAAAATACGAATTAAAAAAATCAGAATAAACCACTAGTATCTGTAATGGATTCAGCAAAAAACAAAACAACTTGATATCAATACAAGAGAGGAAAAAACAGCTATATAAATTATAAAGGGTAAGAGCATAAAAAACCCCCAAACAAAAACCCATCATCTGGTCATACATATGGAGGTCCTCAACCATGTTCCTGACAGACAACAAAAACAAGACCCATTTGAACATTTACAACCATATGCTATCGTTTCTCCAAAAAATAATCATCTGGATAGAACTGACCTGTAAGCATCAGAGGTGATGCATTTGACATATAAGAGTTTGAACAGAGCAAAAGCTAATCACAGTTACAAAAAAAAAACAGACTTTAACATGCCAATCAATCAACTAATTTAACAAAAATTATATGGAATAGATAAATTAAAAAGAGAGAACACCCATCTTGACAATGAACAAGTTAATATCAATTTCACCATTGCCGTGGGTGTAAATGCAACAACAGCCAAGCCCAATACAAGAGCAGCACAGAAACTTGCTTCACCATAAGGGTTTCCCAGGAATCGAAATAAATGAAAATTACCTGGTCACGATACTCCTTGATCAATTGCTCGGGCCTTATGATCTTGTCGAGCTGAAACTTCTTGTACTTGTTCAAATTGTTCTCCAGTTGCTGCTTCTTTATGATGGCGAACCTCTCGTTCGTCTTCCTCTTCTTCAGCACCACCTCCGGCACGAACGCCAACTGCTGCGGCTCCTCCGCTGCCATCTCTGCTCAACGTTACTGTAACCACAAAAATCAAAAAATCACATCAACACCGAACAAATCTACAGATTTCATGCTCTGCGATTAGGGTTTCACCTGATTTGCTGAGAGGAGATGTGGCGGTAGGGGAAAGAAAGAGAAAGGGTTTAAGACATGAGCCCTCACAAATCAATAGAGGACCAAACAATTGAGTTTACCGATTATACCCCTGCCAGTTTACTCTTAACTACAATTCTACCCCCACCACTCCCGATGGAGCTTCTTAACGACATCGTTTGGGAGAGGATTAAAGCATGCGACGTCGTTTGGACAAAGTGAAGCTGAGACATTTTGCTAGGAGAAGCGACAAATTTTCATGCTCGCTGATGGTGTCTCAACCTGTGGCATACATACTTGTCATGTCTCGACCAAGTGAGGCCTAAAACTCATGAAACTAACCATAAATGGTGTGTGTGGAGCAAGAAGCTACTGAGATATGATATTCGACGATCTTGTTAACGGATCATTTCATCAGACGATGCTTAAATCGGAACTGGATCGTTCCATGGGGAGTCTGTTTGGTTGTGAAGAAAACTTCTTAAAGGAAAGTGTAGGAATTGTAATTTTTAAGGCTGTATCTACGTGATTGCTTGATTTGAAATAAGGCGCTCACTTAGTGAAGCCAGATAGTTAATTGGAACACGAATATAGGGAGAGTCGAGGATGTGTTATAGCTTTTCCTTATTATGCACTATTATAAGATAGGTTGTTCTTGTTTAAGTGTTTTCCTCAGAAGACTTGGCATATTGATCTCTTCATAACTTGTGGCTCTGGTTGGTTGATCTACAAATGGGACTGCTAGTGCTCAATTGAAGTACACATACCTGTAAGTGATTATTGGCAAATATAGTCCAATAAATGGGGGCAAAACTAGAATGAGCTATAATGCCATCATGGGACCAACTACTTAACATGTTTGTGGCATATCAACATTGGGAAGAAACAAATGACTGATTAAAACAGAAATGGAAAAAGGCTGAGCAGAACATCAAATGAATGTGTGGTTCATATAAAAGGATTGATCATCATGTGCATGTAAATGGAGTCTTCTGGTCCTTGAAGTTGCAACTTGCAAGTGACAAACTTACTTACCTGTGCTTTGTCCTTACTTACCTGTGCTTTAGTGAGATCAGACTCTGCCTATTTTGCATCCAGTATATGTTTTTCCTTGCCATGTACTTAGTACTTGGCTCTTTCATGGATTTGATAACAACAAATAGTTTTATTTTCTTCAGATTCGATCGCATATTTAACACTTACTATATGCTAGGAGACTCATTGCAATATGTATAGATCATTTTTATTGTTTTTTTGATGTGGAGATTGTTGGGGAGAACCGGGCCATATCAAGGAGGAGCACACCACAAGGAAGCCCACATATACATTAAAACCTATCTCTGACCAAAAAAACTAGTCGATCAGGTATTGGGTATAATGTGTATATAAACTCTTCTTATAACTCGTACTCTTCCGATGTGAGACCTGAACTCACATGTGGAATTACTAACAATCTCCCCTTCACATTTACCCCCATCACATCGGGTTGCTCCCCCTAAACCCAAATCGCCTTGCACTCTCACCCGCTGGCCCATCTGGCAATCCTGACCTGATCAATCATGGTTCTCCGGATCCTACTGGCCTACCTGGCTTGATCCACCATGAGATCCACTAGTCTGCCGGGTCGATGAGATATATACAAACATGGCTTTGATACCGCTTGTTGGGGAGAACCAGACCTTACAAGGAGGAACACATCATAAATAAAGCTCACATACAAATTAAAGCCCACCTCTGACCCAAAACACTGTTGGGGGAACCGGGTCTTACCAAGGAGGAGCACACCACAAGGAAAGCCCACATACACGTTAGAGCCCACTTCTGACCCAAAAAACTAGTCTAGTGGGTCTAAGGTGTAATGAGTATATAAACTCTCCTTATACCGTGTAATCTTCTGATGAGGGAATTTGAACTCAGATGTGAACATAACAATCTCCCCCTCCACATTGAGTCTCATCACATCATGCTGGCTCCCCGAAGAAAAGCCCACATACACATTAGAGCCCACTTCTGACCCAAAAGACTAGTCTAGTGAGTTTAGGGTCTAATGAGTATATAAAAGCCCACATACACATTAGAGCCCACTTCTGATCCAAAAGACTAGTCTAGTGGGTTTAGGGTCTAATGAGTATATAAACTCTCCTTATACCTTGTAATCTTCCGATGTGAGACTTTGAACTCACATGTGGACATAACAAACACTAGTCTTTTAGTACTGGGTCTAATGTGTATATAAACTCTTCTTATGCTCCGTACTCTTTCGATGTGGGACATGAACTCAATGTAGAATTCATTTAGTAATGTGTGTACCAAGCTTACGGGCCACAAATTTGAAGTGAAAATTTCTGGCTTGTAGCTGTACAAAGTATTAAGATGTCGGTAGCTGGTGGCCTACACGCGCCAGCGTTTCAATTTTGATGAAATCAAACAAAGAGAGTTCCCAAGAAATTGACAGGCTCTGATACTTTTCCAGGTGGATTTGATAGTGATGGAGAAGAAGAAACCTTCAGGACACTAAACAGACAGAGAAATCTGCAAGAAAAGATACTTGGGTCCATAAACAATTAGACAATGCAAGTAAAACCCAAAAAAGGTTTGCTATTCATCATCAACACTGAAGTAGCAAATTATTGTATCTTCTTTTTAAACCTGTGCACCAGGTTGTGAATAGTGAATGTGATCACGTATTGGAGTTGATAATAATTCATCTGTGGGACAGGAGTTTCCATATCTACTTGTCGGCCACTTGTCGCTGTCTCTGCGAGCCACGACGAGCTCGGTTGTGGCGACAGGTGGTGGAGGTCCTATTGGCTAATTTGGCTTGTGGATTGAGATGTGTGCTTCTGTGCACATGTGTGAGTTTTTTGTTTTTTTTTGTGTTCATGTCTTCACTGCACCAAAATTCTTAATAAAACATTATTCAATATTAATTTTTAAAGATAATTCAGATATAATTTACATATTTTCTTGTATTTTATTCGTAATTCTGATAATTCGATTTCTAATTATGCTAACTCACAATTAAATTGTATTTTGTCCCCATTTTCAAATACCTTTTATGCTAAGTTCTGCTAACTCTTCTATGTATCTCATGTTGAGCAATGTTATTAGCGATTGAATCCATATGATTTGATTTAAATGTGTGATATATACTTGATGTCATCGATTGGTGATACAATTAAGAGCAATTGGACAATGAGTATTTTGTTATTGTCAATTAGACTTTTAATCAATATAAGATGCTCAAAATCGTATATATACAAAAAAACATCAACAAATGTGAAATATAATAATAAGTATACATTTATTTTATTGAGACTCCATAAATAATAATTATTTAAGTTGTGTACTGGCATCTTGCAGATTAAATATTGTTGTCAAAATGTTGTACGGATATGTTAAGATTCAAATATCAACATAACATAATAAAGTAGTTGTTTTGTTTTATTTGAAAAAAATCTTGATTCTCAACACAAAGATGAGACCGATTATATGTCATAGTAATCAATATAGAGTCACATTTAGATGTGAACAAAAAGTAACGTTTGAATCGTCTGAACGGTAGAATGTTTGGACACACAAATAGAATGTTTATCGTTGGTAGAATGTTGAAATTCTACATCTGTGCCCAAACATTCTACGTTCGGACGATTCGGACGTCACTGTAGTTCGTACCAGAGCGTACCCCTATCTATATATATACTTATAATGGGTTAGGTATTATTATGTGTTATGCAAGAAATTGGAGCTTGCAATTATAATAGAAATAATAATACACATATAAGAAAATATCAAATTAAGAGCTTTATAATTATGAAATAAAAAACACAATCATGCAACATATAAAGCTTTCACGTCTAATTTTTCTCCAGAAATTTGTTAAAGAGTTGCTTAAGTGATCTGATCACAGAAGGTTTAATCCTTCTGTAGTGACCCAAATAACATCAAACTTACTTTCTGAGTTATTTTTTTTGCAAACTCCATTAAAAAGGAGCCTAACAATTAACAAAAATTGGTAATACAGAAATTGAAAAAATATAAACATACGCACTTGTTGTGATGTTAGAGATGATAATGAAGAATCTCAAAACTCGACTTAGCAAAGGGATCGAAGCAGAGTCCAATATTTATCTCTTCTCGAATATATATTGGGCGGTTTCGCTCCTGTCAAATTGTCAGAGTTCTGATGGCAAATCTTTGGTACAAATTAAATGTGATAGAGACATTTTCGTCTTTTCATAACAAAATTGAGTAATACTCAATAAAATGTAAGTAATGTGATTTGTAAATCACAAATGCTAATTAACTGTAGTTAAATGCAAATCATGTCTAGTTAGATGAGGATAAATAAAGTATATTCTTGATTTTAATATTCTAAGTTAAGGATAATTATTATGTTTTATATAATATTTTCATGTTTTATATCTATAAATATATTTAAATATCTCATAAATATTTATAAAAAATTACATCAATCTCCTGTTCCTTAGGGTTTATATGAAATATTATTAATCATTATATGTATGTAATAAGCTTTTTCCCAAAGATAGATGTTTATAGTTTGTTAGGAAGTGGGCATTTTGAAGAATTATTTTAGAGAGATCTCGCCTCTCTCTATACTTTGGCGCCTCCGCCCTTGGCGGTTCTAAGGGCGTCGAGTATGTTTTCCCCCGACTGCCATTGTCGCTCACGTCGTCTGTACATATGCTCACAAAGTTTCTCGTTGCGGCGAGCCTTCTCGTCCGGCTCGTCCTTCTTTACTATTCCACCACTTTCGTGGCCACATTGGTGATGCTCTTCATTTTCGAATCTACGGAGTCTTAAGTTGAGGGGTTTGTGAAGAAGTTGTTTTTCGTGGCACCGGAGTTGATATCCAAAGGGGAGTCTAGCGGGCTGATAGATGTCTGGTGCGCCAGCATATATTTGTTCCTCTTGTGCGCCCCAGTGGCGAGTGAGCGTAGTCCGTCCTTGTGGTGTGTGTCCCGTTCAACAGTTGTTGGCGGTTCTAAGCGGTTAGTAGTGATTTGTTGACGGTTTTTGGAAGTTGCTGGTGGTTATTGGTAGTTGGCGGTGGTTATTTATTATATCGAAATTTTTGTTCAATAATAATGTCGGTAGATTGATGGGCTCACCTTTTTTCGGAGCCACCGGGATTCTCCATCTTTTAGAAGTGGAGATTGTGGTCCTACATGTAGCTATCAAGATTAGTCGCTTGAATACTTATGCAACATCTATTGCAGTGTCGAATAGCAGAAAACTTAATGTTCTGTGTATTAAATTTGCTCCCGTTTATATTATTTGAGAGTCAGGTGCAAGATTTATGTCACTGACTCTATTTCTAGTTGTTCATATTTTAATTATCTAATAAAACTCTTTATGTTATTAAAAAAAGATAGATGTTTATTTTAAAATATCCATGATGGTTTTTTTTTGAGTTTCTCATATTTAAAACTGATAAAAGAACAATTTTAATTGGTTGACATATCTCTACGAAGTGTGAAGTGTGAACCATCTCAATAGATATGAAATTCCAAATTTAACCCCATAACACTCAATTACTAATGATTACTTTCATAACTTGAAAATTGTGGTGCTGATTTGATATACTTATTTTACTGACTTATATGTGTGCGATGATAACTCTATTTTTCCTAATATTTAATGCATGACTTTGACAAGGGACTGAATTTTCATATATTTTCGGCTTTAAGAGAGGAAGAGTGTCTTCGTCAGTTTTGTTCTTATGCTAGCTTTACGGTGCAAAATTATCATATTTTCACGGAAATTATTTAATTAGGCCTTGACAAGACTATTTTAACCTCTCATCACAATATTGTCATTATTTGTATCTATTCATATGCTACATTAACAAGAGCAAACGTTATTGAGGAGACACCGTAACAATTTGAGCTTTACATTATTAATAGAGAAGTCTTGATTTTAAATTCTGTCGTGACGAGAGTGAAAAAAGATTAAAGCTTAAATTTAAAATATGATGTAATTCAGAAAAAAAAAAAACAAACATTGACATGAAGTTATGCATTAACTTCATACTTTTGAAAAGACAAACATGAGTATTTTGTTCATTTTACTAACAGTACAAGTCAAAATTAAATTAAATGTAGTAAGTTGATACATATATTCTCAACCAATCTCTCAAAAAAATAACATCAACTATACTTAAGTGAAATAATAACATATTCAACTCTAAGTAAAATGAGATTATCCTATTTTATATTTATGCCATATTGGACTGATATTTTGCTAGTGTCAAAATAATATATAATAAGAGGTCCCTATATAATAATATGTACATCATTCATTGTATTTATTTTCCGTTCTTTAAAATACTCTTCAGTGAAATTAAAACTAGATTTTATTGAGCTAAATATGTCAATTGATCTTACTACTCATGAAGTCGTGAATGTGATAGATAAAATGTAGTCAATTTTAAGTTGTTTTAATATAGTGATTGGACTAATATAATGTCACGTGATACTAAATAGTTTGAGATTGAGAGTGACTATAGTTAGGGTACAAGAGTCGAGTCTCAAAAACGATTTATATCATATACTCGTTGTCTCAAATTCCAAAAAAGCTGATTAAGGAAACATTATCTTAATTTTATATTAAATAAGCATGAAATTAAAAAAATATAATTGATGCATATTTTGACCCATTAACTATTATTTTAATATATAAAGTAATTCAATGGCTCGTGAATTAGTTAAGTATGTTTTAACTAACAGTAGTTGGGATCATGATGAGAGATTTGTCCGACCAAATGTCGTCTCAACTGTCCGACTTGATGTCAAGTTAATTACCTATTAAATAATATGAGTTTTTCTTATAAAAAATATTATTTTAATATATAAAGTAGAGTGGCTTGGACCACATTATATGTTTTGTACTAAATTTATACATCATTAACTTCAATATTTTATTTTCAAAGTGTCTTTTGTCCTCCTATATTTGGCATGTACCACTAGTAGTAAGCATGTCATTGTATCTTTAGAAACACTCATCACTGTTAAGTGTTTGATGGATTTGGCTAGAAATAGGAGAAGTTGGGCACAAACCATTTCTCAAGCAACAAACTATCTTCATTCATATAATCTTACCCATCTCAAACTAACCCTATTTTCCACATCTAAAGAGAAATAGAAATGACATGAACAACCCTTTTCTCAAGTCACTCACCTTTCCAATCCAAACATGAAAAAGAACAACATTTGGAGCCACATGAAGCAATATGAGATGTATCTATCCACCAAGTGTGCATCTCTAAAAGGATTGTGTGTTAAAGCTAAAGGCTGTTCTAATCTCATGATTAAGTGTGCTTAGTGAAGTGATTACAGGCTCCTGTATGGGGCATGAGAGATGAGATGTGATTGGTTGAGCCTATGTTTTCAAGTGTATGTGCAAGCTCACCTAACATCCCTTACCATCACAACCTCAACTATATGTCACCTAAATCAACTAGCAATTTCAAAGTGTCAACAATGTGTGTCTCTATTTGCTGCCCCCACAATACAAACAATTGCATGTATACATGCTCTTCTTCTCTTATGTGGAGTGTTTCAAAAGAATCATGTTTATTTCAATTTAGTATATTTTATTAGATGTCGTAAATACATACAATTCTGTTTGAATTTAACTCAAAAACAATATTAAGTATAAGTTTTGAAAATGTCGCGGACTAATTGTTTTAGAGTTTTAACGCTTCAAAATCAAGCATCTTTAAGCTAAGTAAAATAAGGTCGAGTGTGATCTACTATTTATCTATCACTTTACGTGAATGAACATGATAATCTGCACACACCATATTGACTTATCACGTGTCCATTATCTTTTACAAATACCACTAACCTTCTGGTCTCGCGAGGGAAAGGATACTTGTTACGTATCCACAATGGTTGATTGTGTAAATTAATATCAAATGCTTATAAAAATAACACCTTCTCACGTATTTCTTTAAATGCCCAAGTCTGTATTTGGACAACATTTTCTCTATCCAATACTCTCGTCTTGATATAGTTCTTGAACATCATGACATACATAATAACGAATACCCAAAATTATACTAAACATTTCCTGTTTAAAATCAAAATCAATAGCTTTTGAAGAAAAAAAGTAATTATAGAGTAGGGACCACCTTAATTATAAGAAGAAACAAAACTTGTTAAGCCCTTGTTTAATGCTAAGCCAAACAAGCACTAAAATTGTGACAACAGTACCAAACCTTTGTATACATAGCTGCTGTAATTCCTCACTCTCATCAATTTCACCTCTCTCTCTCTCTCTCCCCCCAATGGATCCTCCAAGAAAAACAGAGCAACCCTCTCTCTCCGATTCTTCCCAAATAAACCCATCAGATCGATCGAACCCAGAACTAGATTTGGATCTTCCCCTCCCCAGGAACAATGGGTCCAATCCAGAACTCAACCTCATCGACCGCTTCGACTCCCAGAATCAATCTCTCCGAGAAACAGAGCCGGAGCCGAGGGTGTTCTCTTGCAACTACTGCCGGAGAAAATTCTACAGCTCGCAGGCCCTCGGCGGCCACCAGAACGCCCACAAGCGCGAGAGGACTCTGGCGAAGCGATCGACGATGATGGTCGGAGGGAGCTTCTCGGCTCTGCCTCTCCACGGCGGCGCCTTCGGTCGCTCCCTGGGTATTCAGGTTCATTCCATGATTCACAAGCCGTCTTTTGGCTCCTCCTCCGGTTTCTACGGTCACAATGGCTGGACCGCCTGGTCCAGGGCGGGCCTGATTGACCAGCAGCCAGCGGTGGGCCGGCTCCCAGCAGCTTCCTCCGGCGCCGCCAGGTTTGACGGCGGCCGGGGTTTTTTTCCGGCGGCGGGAGGTGGCGCCGGCGGCGGGTACTTGTGGGACGGTGGTAGTGGTGGTTGTGTTGTTAATAAGCATGAGGAGCTGCACAAGCTTGATTTGTCCCTCAAGCTATGAAAAGTTCATATATGTCGTGGTTCTTTTGGGTCGATAAAATTTTTAAACTCGATACGAGTTTACTGTTTTCGATCTGATTGAATAGGACATAATGGTCAGTAAATCTGTTTCGTTGTCACGGCGCAAAATGCTTTGAACTCAACGGAAATTTGATGTTCTTACGTTTGATTGGCTGTTGTCACAAAGTAAAATACCATAAACCCTACGTAAATCTGATATCTCGATATGATAGAATACAATGTGCGATCGATTGAATTTGCCATTATCGTCTATTATTCTTTTTCTTTTTTTTGTACATTTTAGTTTTTTAGGAGAAGAGTTGGCTACAATTTCACAATTCAATCTCTTTTTGTTTTAATTTGATTTGAAGAAGTGATTAGATAGATTAGGAGAGGAACATGCATATGTTGGTTTTGTCTTCTGCCAATTTAATAAATGTCAATGTGTTCTCTTTGGGGTTCTTTCATTGGATGTTTATGATGTGAACCACACACACACCCCGAAAGCTTCAGTGGATGACCGCGGGTCAACTTCCGCGCCATGTGTTGTGCGCTGAAACAACGTGCGCATAGATTTACACTGATCTAACGCTTGAGATTGGTTCAGACGGTATGGACATTTGGGCTGATTTGTAATAGAGTATATCCCTATATATATATTTAGACACTTTCCCAATTTGTATATAATTTCTCCTATATATAGCCCAAAGATAATTAACTAAAACTTACCGAGTCAAACGTTCAAATAGTTAAATTTTGACGTAGTAATGATAATTCAAGTATTAAATTAAATTTACTCTTAAAAATATGATTGACCTTTTTTATGTAATACTTTTAAGAAGAGAAATACATACTCATTTTGAAACATTAAAATTAATAAGTTCAATTGAAAGTAGTCTATATTATTTTTAATGGACCACTCAATATATTTAGTTGGTTGTTTAACAAGTGGCTACACCATAATCAAACTAGTTTATGCTATATCGGGACATGACAATAAAATTCTCCCACCCTACAATGTTTCCACCCAATCACCAAATTTGAAGAAAAATAGACTTCAACTAACTTAAGTATGCTGTCAATTTTAACACTAAATAAGTTATAAAGGTAGTGAGTATACATCCAAACTTATGATTGTATGCTAGTAAAATATCTCTAAGAGAATACCGCAACAGTTTTAACCTCACACTTTTTATGAAAATTTTCTGATTTGTATTATTGTAGTTCAACAAAAAGAAAAAGTACCCAAATTCAATAGAGACCCAATACTTTTAATTTGATAAAATAAAAAAAATGACGATCACTAAATTTTCCAAGTTACCGTTTCTAATCTTTGAGATGAATTCATTCTTCTCAATTGAAAAACCATCATCCACCCATTTGTCCCAAATTTTGATATGCTTGTTGTAGTTGTGTGTTTCATGTTGATGTTCCAAATGTAACATGGTTTTAAGGTCCACCAAATGGACTTGTTCCTTCGAGATTCGGAAGGTTGTGCTTGTGCTTCTCCTAATTACACTATTTTATTGACCTTGTTATTCAAGTAATAGGCCTCTTGTCTCTTATTTTACAGGGCACAGGGTCTCACTCACTGCATGTGAGCTTTGAATAAATGTGTCATGTGTACTTTTATCGTATAAATTAACTGATTTAGAGAGATCAATATAGTATATTTAATTAAGAGGATTAATTAGGCGAAAATTAGAAACTTATATCAATTATTTGATTGAAAAATGGATGCCTAAGATTGAATTCTTGACAAAAATTATATGTAATTGATTTTAATATAATTTATTTTATTTTGTAAATAACAGAAAATATTGGTGGAGAATTTAATAATATTATTGGTGTTTAACCTACAAAATTAGCTTAGATATGCATATACACATCATATACTAAACTAATCACACATACACACGGTCTAAACAACAATCCTTTTAGTATATGTCTATACATTCTAGGACTTATAATGATTTTAATCTCATTCATATGTTTTATAAATCTAATAACTTAAAATAATTTTTAAAATACACATGATTTTCAGCTGAATAACTCTCATATATTTACGATTCGAAAACATCACGAAGATGATAAAATTGAGAAAACAAATTCTAACATAATTATACTCTCATTAACGTGAACTCAAAATCACCGATTAAAATCAGACAGATCGCCATCGTTTCAACAACATGCTCGATGTTATTTGTATGTGTATTTTATATTTAACATATATCCTTTCGGCTCTAAATAAAAGAAAATAATAAAATAAATTATTTTGTTCAATGAGAAAAATAGTACTTACCCAAATAGATCTCTTTGGTGGGTCCCGCAGCGTAGCTAATCATGTTTATCTCCGGAATCAAAGATGTTAATGTAACGACAATCATGTCATTATGACCGTTAATCTTATCATCAAGTCTATTAATCTCAACAATTAAACAAGGACGACAGTGATATGGTGACAGGAGATGTCTCACAGACAAAACTGTTCTCATTGTGGGTTCTTGCCACGTGTTTTTCTAATAAAATTTATTTCACATATATAAATAATTAGCTAGGAAGTCAATTTAATTAGTGTTGGACTGTCCTCACTCATACCATTTTTGGAATAAAATATGGGGAATGATAGATTTGGTATTGCCTCTAAGTGAAGATTTCGCAGATCAGAGATTGCAAGAGACAAAATGGAGCTGTCAATTTTCATCAAAGTGATTAGGTTCCAAATTATTAAAAGCATCCAAAAAAATATATTTAACTGCTTGATTAATGTCCACTAACTCCATTATAAAATTTAATTACTACATAACATCATTTAACTAAACATAATAATCATAATGATTTTCTCATGCAGATGTTTCCTCTTTTTTTATAGGCAATTGATTTGTCTCAAGTTGTATAATAATAGTGTAATACAGACATCTTTAAGTCGTTACCAATTGCCTAGCTGATCGGTTAAGTATTTGACAAGTCCGTCGAACTTAATTTATTAATTATTTGATTTAGGCTCCTTAAGATCAAGTTCGAACTAAATTCAAACTTAGGTTAAACTCGTTAATAAATAAATAGAGTTTGTGTCCAATTTTTTAAAATTTGATGGCCTAGAAAGCCAACTCGTTTAGAATTCAATTCATTTTACCTTTAAAAATTATTACTAAACTAAACGAATCAAACTAAATCAATCTCAAGTCAGTTGTTTGATATTTATTATTTAATAAGTTATATATTTTTATTTAACATAAATTTTTGGGTTAATTACAGTTTGCTCATACTATATTTGCGCGTTTTATCCGTTACCCCATCTATAATAAAAAGTTCAAAATAAAATACGTTAATTGCATTTTTTTACAAAATTAACGATTCTGTCCAAATTTTAACGGAATTAGGTTTTTTTAAATGTAAAAAGTCTAAAATGCCCTCGACTATTCATCAAATTTTCAAAAAGATGCCCTCCTTCCTAATTAT
>JAYMTP010001117.1:0-26296 GCA_036897365.1 Geranium brycei | reverse complement strand
TGGAAGTGTTTTCAGGGTGGTTCTTGTAAGGGATTGTCGGGGAGTCTTAACCCGTTCAAGGTGGAGGCCACGAGTTTGCAAAAGGCAATTCGTTGGACTATCAGTTTGGGTCAATCTTATACGGGAAGTCCACTAGTGCACTTAGCGGCTTGAAAACGACTTTCTAAAGGTGCAGAGCGAAAGCAGAAGCTACGGAGTGTGGTAGCCTCAAAACTGTGTCAGATTATCATAGTGTTGTGTATGTTATTCAATTCTGGTGGTTCCCGAGAAATAAAGTGAGAGGAGTTTTGCTTGATTGCACTCATTTGTTTTATTTATTTCGTTTTGCTTTGGTCAATTTCATTCACAGGATTGCTAGTTTCTTTTATCTCGTAATCTGGTGTGGAGTTGTCCCGCCAACTCTTAATGTAGTTTTACAGTCTGTTTGTTTCTAAGCTTTAATAAAGTTTGGGTTTTCGAAACAAATCCAATAACTAAGTCTATTGTAATAGATTATAAATGAATTTTAATCTGGCATGATATACATGACAACTGTGGCCACTAATTTGATAAACATTGAAAGATAGGAAGAGTGCAAGCAAGCAATATATAGATGCAGTTATTGGTCCCCCATTGGAATTGGGGGGTTCAAATATGGGGCAACATTATTGGCGACTTCACGTGTGCACCAAGCCTGCCTTTTCTCTTCCTTCACCCATCAACACAGTACCCACTTTTTTTTTTAATAATAGTACTATGATTTTACTCACTGCTATATGTTTTTTTCCTCGTCTCTTTACTCATTTATCAAATAGAAAATAATAAACTGCAGACGGACTTACAATTCATATCCCTTTGTTTTGATTTTTTATTTAAAAGTGGCCCAAATAATATATGCTATTATCCTTACCCCTAGTGCAATTTATAAATTTATGAGAATTATCACACACCCATGTTTCTTATCCTTTTTTTCTTTTTGAGGCCAAATATTACTATTAATAATCTTCTTTTTTACAAAATATATGATCACATTTTTCCACCATAAAAATATATAATTAATTTAGTAATAACAAGTTCTTGCATTTTTTTTAATCTGATCATATGTCATTATCACATGTAAAGAAATAAATAATATTTTTTTTGAAAATTACATTAACTGCAAATTAAACTCTTGACCTCACCACAAACAATGTGATGCTCAAAATTAAGTTAAAACTGAACAAACAAATAAATTGAAATAGAACACATGCATGAAACATAAAACTGAATTCGAGCAAACTTAAGCTAAAACAACACTAAAACTCTACACTAAATTTCAATAAATATTAATATTTCACTTGCTAAGTTTGATTAGATTTTTGGACAAAACAATTCACTGAAAATTAATGGTTGAAAGTAGATTTAGTAGGCCAAAACAACAACGTTAATATTTAATTTAGCACCACAAATCTTTTTTATATATTGGGTGTGGTTTATGAGCACTTTCCAAATTCACTGTCCGAACATTTCAGCCTAACTTACGTTAGATACTTACTTTTATGTCCCTATTCCAAGATTGTCTGAAATCCTCTCGATTGTACACTCGTGTGGGGGGTTGTGGGACCCACTACAAGGACACTTTTGTCATTTTAGGTGAATTAGTTGAACTTGCACTTGAACTCGATTGATGGATAGGACCATCTGATCCGATTGCTACACTGATATTGATCGGGATTGGGATTCGGACATGCATGAATTGATCCATTTGGTTCAACAATATGGAATCAAGTGTTGATCCCGATTAAGTTAATTAATCCATCCCCAAAATTAAACCAACACAGCCCACGCTAAGCTGTGCCCTACATCGTCTCATTTACCTATGATGTTTCTTATTACAACGATACATTGTGGGACCCATGTCTCTCGGTTTGTCTTAACATTAGTTATTTTGTTAACAGTTCTATTTAATTCAGTAATTATTTTTATAGACTAATTGCATGTTTCTATTTCCCATAGTACCAACATACTATCAAATGTAAAGGTGGATGGAGTACACAGTTCGAACCATAACCAAACTGACCATAATCGACCAAAATCAAATTATTCGATTCTTAATATATGAGACCCAAATTTAATTGGAACTATTATGTAAGAAATGGTATAATTTCAGCTCTGATTTTACTCAGTTGAAATTGATTGGATTTCGATCTTGAATTCATGCTCAATTTATTAATCGAGTTGGATAAAATTTTGGGTATATTAATAGAAAAAAACTTTAAATTCGCTATTTATAAAAATACTAACAAAAATTGAATGTTAATATTTAAGTACTACAACCAATTTAAAAATTAAAATTTGCAAAAAAAACTAAAAGATAAATAATATATTAATCGGTTCAGTTCTTAATCAGTTAACTACTGTTTTACAATGTTGGAACCAATCCTCTAAAACTCATAACAAATACCTACTCTTTATCCATGATTCTTGTTTTTTGGTTTTCGGCTCGAATCTCAGTTTGGGACCAATTTCAAGTCTAAAGTGCTCGCTCCTAATCAAATGTGACCGTTTATTTTCACAAACTCTTAATGAATGAGTGACTAATTTTATGAACTTTATATCATTGCATTTCATTTGGATTTAGATATAAATGAAAGATCAAATAAATTTAAATTTAATGAATATAAGTTTTCAGTGCGCAAGATAAATATATTTTCTAAATATCGCATCCCTTTCTCTAATTATCCTTAAACTCATATTGCTCAAATATCGTGCTGAATCTTAAAATCTGATTTGAGACCAGAGAGTGAGCAGCGTGTCAACCTCTAAGTCACGCCCAAGCTGATCAACAAGAATATCTTGTTTTCTACTAGACACCGAAACAAATATTTATTGGGATATTTGACGTGCCATTAAATATTTATATACGTAGGTGGATTTTGGAGTGGCTGAAAAAAAGTGGAAAAGTAGTGATTAATCCGTCAATCAATAAATGTTTGGTTTCGTCAGCGATGATGATTTTGACTTTTTGGAAGCTGAGATATGTTTCTGTTCAGAAATCAATCGCAGCCGTAAATTGTATGACTACTCACAAAACGGAGCTATTAAGTCTGTCAGATTTGGTCCCCATATATTCATGGGCTTTCTGGATTTCCAATAACCGTTCGTCTCTTGTCGATCCAATGTGAAAGCCCGTTCATGTCTATATGGGCCTCAATAAGTGATGGACCGGCCCGAATCCATACTTGAAAAGGTGTACCAATTTACAGTTATGAGTTTTGAAATTGTTACCACTTGCATAAATTTAAGTGCCGCGTTTTACCTTTTACCATAACTAAAGAAAAAAAATTAAGTCTCAAGTCAGTTAAAATTTAAATGGAAAATCTAAATATTTTCAGAAAAGAAAACACTCCTGATTTGATTTTGGAGTGGCTAGCCCGAGCTTCACCGTTACTTCCATGGTTTTAATTTTCAGATCCAAATATTAGCGTTTCAGTTTCAGCCACAAACATGACAAGAAGAGGGGTTTATTGAAGAGGGTTGTCGTGGATTCATGCTCACCGACTTGGAGCAAGTGTCTCCTCCATTGATTCTTGGCTGAACTCACTGCGATTGGGTATGAAATTGGGGTTTGTGTTGCAGGATTCGTCGCCGGAGCCGGCGAGCTGCGAGGAGTGGCGGGAGCAGCTTCAATTACGGAATTGGGGTCTGCAAATGGAGGTTATGATCTGTAAACGCCGGAGACTATCAATGCTTCCTCGCCGGAGATACGCCGGAAAAACGCGAGGAGAGGGAGGAAGGAGATGGGCCGATCAAACTGGTCCAATAACCCGAACCAAATTCAATTTTAGTTTATTTACGATTTGAGCCAAACCAGGTTAAATTAATTTCAAATCAACTCATGAATTTTATTGTCTTTTTTAAATATTTTTCAGATTTTCCATCCAAATTCGAACGATATTAAGCAAAGTATACAAAAACACAACTAATTGACATGAGATTACAAATTCGAACGATATTAAGCAAAGTATACAAAAAAACACAACTATTTGACATGAGATTACATAATCAAGATAAAACACAAAAATTTCAAATTTTTATTTCAAAATATCTCAGTTCTCGGTTTCTTTTTAAATATTATTTTAGTTCATCAGTTATCCAAAAGTATATGACTGTCAACCATTTTAAAGTTTAGAGTTATAAATGATCACATTTGAAAGTAGAGAGTTGTAAATGCAAAATGTGCATAAGAATTGTAAACCACAACTACCACTTTTATCAGCTAAAAACAACATATTGCATGCTAATTGCTATACAAGATTACATGTACAAGATGATACTGTTATCTAATATGTAACTAGATTGCAAATTAATGTTTTTCCCCCTAATATAGGCATAGATTGTGTACAAAGCTGATAGTCTTCCCCTTCCCCATAAGAAACCGTATTCACAGTAATACATCATCATCTTGTTGAAGAGGCAAAGGTGGAGTTCCAGGTGGTATGGCGGCAGCCCCATTCTCACCAGCAAATATGCACAAAGCCTCCGCATCCCTGAGGATCGAATCAAGGTTGATGCGACCGCTCAGCTCGTTGATGAATTTCAACAGTGTGTCGAAGTCCATCTGCTCCCCAATAATCTTGTGGCGGTACCTCTTCAAAATCGCAACGCATACATAGAGGTGCATATGCTCAGACAGGTAATGCGTCCACAATACCTCCCACAAATGCATGGTCTTCCCGTACTCAAATTCCCTTCAAAAAGTAAAAGGATAATATGAAATGCCGAGAAATACATAAATCATGAAATCTAAAATAACTTGCTGAGCAAATACGTTGAAAGATCACTATTTACATGAATATCTCCAATAAGAAAGAAAGATGCAGCGTATTTACACACGCGACTATGTTACCAGATAAACAGTATTCACAAGACTGACTTATAAAAATGTTGAATCCAAAGGGAGCATAATCAAATGAAAGGACAGTGCCAAGAGATTTTACCTTTTAAACTGTATTAGAATCCAGCGGAAGCAAAAGAAATAGTTCAAGCAATCATTCTGCTTCAAATAGTCGTGCAATGGGGCATCTAACAACTCCACTAGCTGCCACAATAGCAATGAAATTTATTATTTATCATAATTTTGTTCCAAATGTCCAGAAAAAAACTTGTGAAAGTACTGAAGAAATGTCAAGAATCAAGCAGAAACATAAGCCAAGAACAACTAGCACCATCGAAGTGGTGAGGAAAAAAGATAAATGAATTTCAGAGCTGCGTCATTTCAATTTGAAGATATGAATTGCAGTGACATACCAAAGAGAATACTAATACATAGAATATAAGCACCCCTACAAGTTTATACACCCACTTTCAAGACTTCCTTAAACAATGTTGCATTCAAGTTGACTGGGTCCTTTCAGAAAAAAGTTTGTCTTCTTGAGAGAAGCCGAGACTTCTGGGCCCTGATACAACTTTCTTTGGTAAATCTATAAAATGTTCATATTGAGCCAAATTGGGATGATTTAATCACCACCTCAAATGGATAAGAATCTATGGACGAAATGGTATCCTGCGGCAACTTCAAGAAAACAACATATGATTGTCCAACTGGTCAAACACTTGAACTTGGGCAGCGATTCCTCTTATCACATTTATATCTCCCTCTCCCAACCTCTATGGAGCCTCTCTCAAGGTGTCTTGAGCTGAGCCCAATTCTTGACACATCAATCTTAAGTCGTACACATGTGACGTGTCTAATAAAAAAACGATTAAAATAGTGGTTTTGCTGTAACTTTGTTAGTAATACCCAAATTCACAATGAGATGATTGAAAAATATAGTTGGGCCAAAAAGTTAGTAACCTCATAAAATGACATTGTTTGTAAATTTATAGCATTAATATTGTACAACGAACATGTAAAGATTTTAAACACTACCTCAACAATGGGTAAGAACGTATAACGCAGAAGTATTATGCTGCAACTTTAAGACACATAATCACAGGTAGAAAATAATGGTTTTGTTTTAATTTTGTTAGTGATGCCAAATTCACAATAAGACGAGTAACAAATTTAGTTCGACATTGATTTATCCATACCAAGAGGCATGACAAACATCCAAGCCGAGCACCAACATGACCCGACTGCCATAAAAAAAGCTCCATTCCGAAATAAGTCCCCACTTAAACCAAAATTCACGGAATTCATATCCCCATACTACTAGGAGAAAAAACGGGTACAAACCGCAAACATATGTATGACATTTCAAGATTTATAAACTTAAGTGATAAAGTAGGATAAGGTACCTTGGTTAATGCATATAGTTGAGCGTGCATGCCACTCTGGTCACGATTGAAGTTCGGTCCAAGGCATTCCAAAAGTGCAACAAAACACCAAAATGACTCTGATTCATCCCTAATTACATACAATATTGGGGACAGAAGATCGCTCATACCCTACAAAGAAAATAACTAGATTATAACATGTGCAGGATATGGCAACTCGACACAAAATAGAAAGCAAAGAGGGGAAAAGGGGAAAATGAAATGTTTTCTTTACTGTCAACCCAATAGCACCCATCAGAAACTGATCAAGCATTAAAAGTTTGCTAAATGAACATTATTTACAGATGATTTGAAACAATATAACAGCAAATAGAATTAAATCATAAATGCTACAATTAAACCAATCTTATTAAACCTGGTAGAAATTTAACATGAGAATAGCTTTTTTGAGGCCTTCAAGTTGTTATATATGTTACGGTCCTGACTATGCGGATTGAGTTATGGGAGAATGGGATAGTTTGATAGCTCGATTAACGAGAGAACCCTCGGACCTCATGACACCTTTCGGATATCTTTACTAAACTAATTCACTAATTAACTTACTTCTTCATTCATGTCTATTCAATATCTCAAGGAGCCTATTTATACATAATAGTACTACTAGGAATCTAATGAAAGTGGGGATACAACCCCTATAAACATGGAATGTGGGAAATGCACTTACTAATAGATAACTAACTAACTAGTTATTAATTAAAATAACTGATAGATAATTAATACTAATATGGCCAATGGCTCCATGACTTTGTTGTTGACCCGGGACTATAACAATATATTGTATTCAGGCTGGGTTATTACCAAATAAAATAAAATACCAACTCATTTAAAATATTATATGTGAACTAGTTACAGACAAAACCTTCAATCACTTTCTTTGGCGTTACACATGCATGTGATATGGTAGAAAATTGGAAGGAACCTGCGCTGAAAATAGTAGGAAGGAAGGACTCACTTTCCCTAATTTGGTAGGGTGAAAGAAAAAGGAGAAACAATGAGGTGGATGCACTTTGCATAGGCCCAACAGTGCAACCAAGAAGCAATTCTCCTAAACTGGAAAGAAGGTTGACCTATTACTTTCTATTGCTTTTATTTATTTGCCCCCTAAACTAATTTGTTCTACACGTGTTACTAAAGTAATTATTTGGACAAAACAAACTTCAACCAAGATGATAAAAGTGATGCAATTTGCAAGGATTCAAACAGAAACAACTGGAGTGCTAATAACCTGGCAGTAACTGAGATCAAAATTGTAAAATGAGTATGTCAATAGGATATCACGCATAAGAGCAACATTTGGATTGTCATCCCCATCGTAGAAAGAGAGCGATCGATCAGTCCTCACCTTCAGAGATTGAAAAGGGAAAATGTAAGCACTAAGCATATCTTGCTTTATGAACATAATGAAGGTTCAGAATTGAGAGAATATGTTGTTATTCATAGAGGGAAATACTCTATTTATACAATAAAAGGGATAAATCCCCATAAATACATACAGATTGGGATCAATCACTATTAATCAATCCCTAAATAGTACTCTATTATATACAACTATTCGATACGAACAGTTCTAACGGTATCTAATCAAATCTTATACAAAGATCCAAAATTAGTTATAAATATATGCATACCACATCTTTGTCAACACCGCTTTTCCGCTCCCTGAATTTCGCAAATCTTTTCGCCTGTTCAGGAGAGATACTCTGCACAAAACATATACGTCAACATATTATGCCTAAAAATCAAACTACCTAGGATACCTAACTTTAAGGTAATGACTGATAAACCAAGCTATATATCGCCAACTTAATGTGAAAATAAGTATCATATACTTTGACAGTGTAAGTCTATCAGCAGAGATTTCCATATATTCTAGAAAGGGATAAAAGACGCTAGGAGCCCTGGCCGTAATAAATATAATTCAACAGAGTGAATTTCCACAATGGACAAGTGGGCATAAGGCTATAAATACTCCATAGTTTTGCCCTTTCACCAAGGTCAAAACAGGGTATAGCAACTGCAGATAATAATGGCGAAGAGAAAAACATGGATGGTCATTAATGCATGAAGAAAAGCTAGTTCCTTAAAAATACAAATAAAACCAAGCAACAATCTTAAAGACAATCAACACTCTCAAACATATTTAGAATAAAATACGAAGTGAAAACTTCTAGCAAGAATACATAACAAAGTTGCTTCAATCAAAGAGCGTCAAACCAACAATAAGGCAAGAGAAAATGTCACATGCACAAATTCGACCATATGCTTATTACACAACAAGATATATCACAAACCTGCCACTGGAATTTAATAGCCTCATACTCTGACTTTTTTATGGCTTTCATGCATTCCCTCTCTGCATATGTGGACTCAAATGCATGGTATCCCAATAATAATGCCCAAACCTGTACCCATGCCAAAGACTTCTCGTAAGGAAATACATTTTAAATTTGAAGGAGAATATGCTCAGAACCCAGCCTACAGACAGTCATAATGAAGAATTTACAGACAAAATACATTTTGGATACCCTGTTCCAAAGTAAGTGCCCTATTTTTTTCCAACAAAATGGATGTTCCAACATATGTGTCCACCAGAAGGAAGTGAATTATGCATGGATTACCAACAATGCCCTTGTATGAATTAGTAATTACTACTTGAGTATCTTAGTAAGTGGGGATATGGGGACATGGTGAGAAAATGGAGCACTAACTCCACTAATCTTTATCTTTAGCTAACAATCCAAAAGAATGCTGATATTGGAATGGAGGGATTATCACAAAAAAATTACTCAGCACTTCTTTTATCTTGTTAGCGCCTAGGCTAGGTGATGTAAAATACAAACCTCCTTCCGTAATTCATGCTCAATTCCGCCATAAAAAACTCTCTTTCTTAAAGCCTCTGAATCTGTAACCCTCCCTTCGGAATCCAAGAAAGTGGCCCACTGCAAATACAATTATACAACTGAAATTTAGGAGTAATAATACAATATAACAACATTTAAGCACAGGAAAAAACATTTATCCGATAATCCTGATTGGCGAATTAAAGATGTAGTTGTAGCTACAATTCAATCACACTAATAGGTGTTTGCAATAGCAACATTTGAAGGAATTTATCACTAATGAACAACCTATGGCATAATACCTACCTCTTCAGCTCCCAAGGGAGGCAGTCGTGGTTTTCCCCACACTAGACTCAGTTTATCAAACTGCCACAAGAAACAACAACAATAGTATTAGTAATATCATAACATGAGATGCCAAAGAAAATGACTCTACATTCATCTTTTATTCAGACAAAAATACCAGCAACCAAATCATTGGAAAATTAATCTAATTTTTACAACCTCGCCATACTGAATTACTGCGGTTTCAAATTAAAACATTGGCAAGTATCAGGTTACTGGCAAAGTGAGTTCTCTTGCCCTACCTACATACTGCCAATTGCCATTAAAGACGATGATACAATGTCCGGGTCATGGAAATGACTACTATAACAGTAACTTCAGCCATCGTAGTTAAGTTCAAAGAGTCCGAAGATACTCAATGCGTGATTTTAGATGTCTTACCCCAATCATTTGCTATACACCCATTCAATCAACAAAAAACATAACCAATTCCAACTACACATTATGTTGAAGTCATACTGACAGCTCTTTGAATTGACTTCTAAAATTCATGATTAACACAAAATAAACGTGTATTGCAATCTTCACTGTAGTTGACATGTATGGAGTAGGGGTTAGCAAACACGTCATATTGTTGTAATATAGTACAGATTGGCCGCAAATGGAAGGCCATCAAAGCACCAACATCCACACAATAATATCCATGCAGCAACGAAGGGCTTAAATAGTTGCTTAGAACTCTGATAATTGTCTGGACTGAGGCTGAGAAGGGGATTTTCCAGGTTAAATTCAGGAGAAACAGTCACGTTAAACCTCCTAACACTCAATCATCCTGATATTTTCCGGCCAAGAGAACATGAAATGATACTCTAAGCCAACACAGAATCGCCCTAAGAGTTACACTTGATAACACAACATACAGTAGTCAATGTTCAAATTCATGCTAAGTAGCTTGCATATTATTACTTCCAATGGATTGACTCTTGTGCAGAACACACCGAAAGTTGGTCAATCAATATTGCTATAGAAAAAAAGTTTGAATTGCAGATTGAGGTTAACTACACCATATATCCCAGTATAAGACTATAGGATTATGAATGCACCTTCCAAGAAACATATTGACCTTTATTGTCTTTATACTTAGTGCTGGGAAATACTATTGAAGGAAGAAGCCTAGAAATATAAATAAGACATAAATATCCTTTAATACCTCCTTGCAGTCGATAAGCTCAAAATTCCCCACAAGGGTGGCAGCTTCCTCACCAACATTTTCTTTACTAGATGGAATTCTCTGTTAAGAAAGGATAGAGGTCTACATCAGATGGTTTGGGAATAGAAGTTTCAATTTTCTTCAGTAAAGCAATGCACTAGTGTTAATTAAATAAAAAGGAAAGTGTTCCGATTTTGAACCATATTTTGTTAGCAATCAACCATATAATTGCCTAAACTATGAAGACATTAAGAAATAGATCCTTCCTCACAAGAGTTTCAAAAATAGTTTAGTAGCCAGATAAATGCATCTTGACCTTCCAACTTCATTTTCACTATCTAGTAGTTGAATCATTACATCTTACATCTTATTGGAAATGCATAAATTTATTTAATCAAGTATAAGAGGGCCCTGTGGAAAGTTCAAGTACGTATACCAAGCAGCAATGCAAGAGAGTTGATTATCAAAGCACCACGCATACTACTAGCCAATTACTAACCATTTTATAATTGGTATGATCTGGCATGTTATGTGGTGCTACCATCTAACGTACATTTGGATAACTGATAGCAGGATAGTTAAAGCTACATTCAATTTTTTTATCGGCAATTTAGTATAAAGCTACATTCAGTCGACGTTCCAAATATTGAGTAAGACATAATATTACCTCTAGAGGATCTGGGAACGCAGGAACTTCATCAGGGATTTTCTCTTCATTAATAGATGCTTTCGGAGGACAGTCAATAGGAGTTCGGTTATAGGTTTTCCTTTCATGATCACCAAATCCATTGCCATGACTTTCACGGAAGAGTTGGGAAGTTGTTTCTCGGGCAAATCTGGTAACTAGGGAAAATTTCTCTAATACTTGAATGGAGAGGTCTCTAGCAGGATCATCGACTTTTTTCCTTGGCCTTGCATTGTATTTAGAGGGAGTCGAGTTTTCGTTTTGGGTGCCACCACTAGTCCTTTCCAAATTCCCGTTGGAGGAAGACTCACCAACTGCTAGGGGTAAAGAAGGCTCCTGCGGAAAAGAAACAGGCCTAGGCAGCTCTAAAGAAGACAAAATTTTCTGCAGAAAGAAATGGGAAGATTCAACAATAGAAAATGGTAACATTTTTCTTCCATAAATGTCTACCATGTATATGAACTTGAGTACCTGGAAAGGATCCTGACTATCATTCACAATGAATACATTTGCATCATCTGCCGACCTGTAAATATGCATTATCAACACAAACCAGCGACAAATGACAAAACACAGAGCGACGTGAATGAAAACCAACCTCACAAGAAAAACATGTTGTTTTACTGCGGCAAGGAACTCACGCATTCCACTGCTATAAAAGTATAGAGGAGGAAATGCAAGCCCTGCAAAAACAAATGAAAAAAAAAAATCCACCCAGTGTCATATCCTTACATATATTATTGCACTATCAATGAACAGTTTTCAGTTGAGTCAATTCTACCTGATGATAACACAATAATAACATACTGCCACCCAAGTGTGGGAGTGTGTCTGCGTATAGACCTGACGTCCGTAAAAGCCACAGCCCTTATAGTGTAAAGATTCCTATCTAAATTACACAAAAACGTAACGACAATTCATTAACTAACCAAAGTACTATACAAGTACAAAAACTACAAAACTAGGGTTAACGTTAACCTCTCTCGGACAGCCTTGCATTTGAGTTTTTCCCTCTGTATGGAATCCATGTCTACACATCAAAAAGAGAAGCAAACTATTAATCAACAAACACGTAATATGTGATTCATATATTCAAAAACGTATCGAGAACAGCAATGTTAATACTGTGCAATAACTACCATAAAGAGAGACGATCCTTGCTTCACTAGCTTCAATCTTCCACTAATCCTCTCGGAAACGAACTGTGAGGGATGGATTGTGACATTATCTTTCTTGTAAATCACTTCGGCTCCATCAGAATCGCTCTTCCTACTATCAACACTGTCGCGCCTCATCACTCTCTCAGACCCCTAAGCCCGAGCACCAAGAACACGAAGGAGAATCATAATCCAATTAATTAAGCAAAATAAAAGCACCACCAGAAAGCTCAAAGCCAAAATTGACGTGAAATTGAAGCTCGGATTGCTCGATTGAGTGAAATTGAAGTGCGGCGATCGATTGCTTACCTGTTGCAGAGAAGCAGCGTAGTCGGCGTCTTCGGACAGATCGTGCAGTTCGGTTTCCACCATAGCTGTAGCTTCGGGTGCGTCGAGAGGAAGAAGAAGAAGTAGTTGAAGGAAGCTTGATATTGCTTCGAGAGGAAGGAAATGGAAAGGGCGGGTCGCGTGGGAGAAGAAGTGATTCGCTGAGGAATCACTTCCCCTCTATTAACGGTTTTAGCCCACTAGATAATTACAGTACCAAAAAGTGTAATTAGTGACACCAAAACTGGTCTGATTGATTTGAAACCATTGTCGAACCAGTTTATTGCTTGCTTGCTCTCGGAGTGCGTTTATTCCGGGGCCGCTGATTATGGATAATGTCATGGTGTCGTTTGGTCATCTTGTAAGAGACAGGTTGCACGAGTCTGATGATGCTTAAACTCGATATGAGCAATGAGTATGATCTATGGATAATTTCACTTAGTTATAGTTGGGCTTGGGCACGGTTCTAAAACTGGACCGAACCAGTCAGAATCGAATCAAACCGAACCAACTGATTCCCCATTTTGGAGACTCTAATCTGGACCCAAAAGTGGGTATCGGTTTGGTTTTGGGAGCGGTTCTACGGTTCGGTTCCCGATTCTACCCAATTAGACCCAATTGAATGATTAATTGTGAGATTAATGGTTCAGTTCTCTGGTCTAGTTTTATAATTTTGCCTAATTAGACTCAATTAATGTGATATTCATATATTGTTCAATTTATGGTGAAAATTATACACCATTAAACTCTTTTGTACGCAAAAAAACTTAAAATTGAAATACAAAAAATACTAATTAAAACCCTAGAATCGGTTCGGTTTTGAACCGATTAATTAACAGTTCTACACTCTCAGAACCGGGACCGAACCGAATTGATTTGATTCTCAATTTTCAGACCCAAATCCGATCTGATACCCACCGTTCTCGTTTCTTCGGTTCGATTTTGGTTTGAATCACGGTTCGGTTTTAGTTTTGGGTAAAAAGTGTCCACCCCTAGCTACAACTGCTATCATATTTCTCACCTAACTACATGCTACTATAATTTTACTTGCGCTGAGATCCGCAGTTAGTTTTTGAATATGAAATTACCAAAATACCTCTAATTGTCATTCAAATTTACAAGTTTGACCAAAATACCCCTGATGTTGGGAAATTGAAGCTCGGATTGAGTGAAATTGAAGTGCGGCGATGGATTGGATTGCTTATTTGTTGCAGAGAAGCAGCACGGTCGGTTTTCTTCGATTGTGTTAGTGTAATAGTTAATAGACCAAATTACCCTTAATTTTATTTTAAATTTTCATAAATGTGTCATGTCATTCCACATTAAAATTGGTTTATGAGATTTTTTTTCCATCTCCTTTATTCACCATTCTATAAACCCTCTATATCTCTTCCTTCCTTTGTTCCTTTTATTTCTCTTTCTCTATCACTCTATTAATGACATCGTTCCAAAATCCAGTGTCGATGACGAACCAGACCTTGGAGGTGCATTTGGTCGACGAATTAGTGCTCGATGACCTCGGGCTTAAAATCATATTTAAAATATGCAGAGGTCTTACAAAATGCAGAATGTATTATTATCAATTTTTGGTATTATTATCAAGTTAATTAATGACACAAGTAGATTTAGTTTGTGCCTCTCATGGGACTATACCCTCAACTCATGACATGTCAAGAGATCACATTACAGTTTAGCATAATTGGGTATGTGGGTCAAGTCCAAATTTGGCTAATCTTACCCCAAAATTTTAACAAAAATTTCTAATGTTATGAAAATGGAGTACTTACAAAATTCAATAATACCAACAACAATAAAAACAACTCACACAGACAGCAACAAACAGTTTATAGGCATAATCGGACACATTCAAAACTAACAAGAAAAGTAACATATGCTTATTACAAGCAATGAATTTTTCTTGTCCACGGTCAAACTCGGATAGTTGACCCAACAATTGATGAAAAAAACGAATTTTGAAGAGATAGCAGGAGAAGAAGAGGAAAGGAGTACCTCGAACAAGATCAAAGAGAGAGGGTGGGAGAAAGGGAACAGAAATGTCTACTTTTCTAACGGAATGATTGAAAAACTAACGCCGTGAAAGTAAAAAAATGTTAAGACATCGATCAAGAGACTTCCGAATTTATGTATAGCAGAGTGAAAAATATATATAATTAAGTGTAGTTGACTGAAATTTTCCCCCATCACATTACCAATAAAAGAAATTCTTACTCTAACTATTATTTCTTTTGAAATAGATTTTTATTATTATTTAAATAATAACTATGTTTGGCTTCATTATATGGGTTGAGTTGCATTCGTAAGAGGACTTTGGTGTTTTTCTTATCATCGTAGTAGGTGACCAAATTGTAATTGATGGCTCTAAAACCATTTTTGATTTAACATGGTCATTCCAATTTTACCAAACCGTGGTGTAGTAATTTAACACTCCCTCCTCACACACAAACTCCTGTAATATGTAAATTATCTTGTAATTGGGACTCATGTAGTCTAAAAAACATCATGTAATCTGGATTTAGTAGTCTGAATTTTTTTTTCATAATTCAGAGTCATGTGATTCATTAATCGATTTTATGATATGAAAATCGCGAGAAAGAGTACCAGTATGGTCTCTACTGGTACTTTGAATTACCAGGGAAATACTTTGAATAACTCATCATATCACAATCAAGAAGGGAAGCCAAAATATTTGGAAATCAAACTCAATATGGTCTCTACCTTATGTATGTGTAAATGTTAGTAAAATTTTTTGAACTAAGGGTTTGTAATGAGGGAGTTAGGTGACTTGATTACGGGGGTATTTTGGTAAAGTTACATCTTGGATGATCTCATTCCACAGCGTTCACTGCGGGCCTCATCAATATGGCCTTAGTTGGCCCAAACTGATTATGCTCTCTATACTCTGTGCTATGCATAATGCATTATTATTTTTGGAAAATATTATGCGATTTTATTTGTTCTGTATTTAATTATTTTTTATATTAAAAATAAAATTAGGTATATTCAAGTATAATTTCCTCTGTATAGTAGTACAGTGTAAATTTCCTATATTTTTATATTTTTATATTCAAGAACAAATTTCCTATATTCAAGCAACTGTTTCCTCTAGATATTTGGCTTCTTGAGTAGAGACAATGGTACCAATAAGACATGAGAGTTAAATTCATGTAAAATCTCACGTAGATAAGGTGTGTATTCATCACTAATTCAAATAATAGATATGAGCTTCTATTTATCACTTGAAATTTTAAGTAGATCAGACTTTAACATGATACTTGATGTTTACTTGTGTTGAATTCTTCCTATTATATGTTCGGGTCACAAGAGCTCATGGATATTGTCGCGTGTCAAGTCTCACGGCTTGCATGGACATTGTCACGTGTTAAGCAGACTAACAAAAATCACACATTTATGAAGCCATAGCCACAATCTATACTATGAACTACTAACAGTTGCACAAACCAGAACAGACTACATAAAATTAATTGGGACTCTTGTGATCTAAAAATCACACAGTAATTTGAATTTCATTGTCTGAAACATTATTCCATAATTTGAAGTCTTGTAATCCATACATCATATCCTTAAATTGCCCTCATAATATGAAAATCATTCGCAATCCAGACTCATATACGCGAGGGAGAGTGTTACCAATGAAAAACATTGAATAACTCATCATATGATGATCAAGAAGGGAAGCCATAATATTTCAAATTCAGACTCAATATGGTTTCTACCCTATTGAGTTGGAAGGATTGTTATATTATGAAGACTTTAGGGTTATATGTTTTACTCCATATAAATTAGAGAGTGTCCATTGTAATTTATCATCTTTGCTCCATGTAAATTTAGACTAGTATATATCTGGAATGTTTATGTTAGCGTATAAAACTATAATTGGTCATTCAACTATTAGTTTAACATTTTAGTTGAGTTGGTCCTCTAGTAACTTAGTTGGTGACACAACAAAGAACTGAAATGATGCATTCATTATTACTTATTATTCTATATCTAATATAATGCACAAGATTGAATATGGGCTGATCTGATTTCAGGTGAACTGATGTCCCCTTGACACATCCACAACTCACACTCACAGTCAACAGAGACAATGTGTTGATTGTGGTTGGGTCTTTTGTAAAAGTGGAAAAAGGAAAAAGAAATATTCCTTTACATGAACAATTCAAGTGCTTGTGTTTGTTACTGAAAAGGGTCTTTTTGGACCAAGACTGGTCCTTTTTGCATCTAACTCTGGCTCTCTGGTCTCACACTTGCATGTGTGGAGTGTGCAGAGAGAGGCCTAATTGCAATTGCCATGCATGATTGAAACATTCCCCCAAATCCACTGGGCACTGGACACACTTCAACTTTACTTCATTGGACTTCTCTTTTCTCTTTTGACCCTTAATTCATGCTACCTCTTGTTTTAATTAATACACACATTTTTGACTGAGATCAGATGCTATTCCCCACCACCAACCCTTGTTTGAGAAACACACAACTCTCCAAGGCAAAAAGATGTTTCTCAAATTCGAATAAAAATGAGACAAGCTACTCAAGAAGTTCCTTATAAGGAGATACACTGACCATCATGAGAAAGGAAGTAGGAAAAAAAAATTGAACAAACCCACCGGCGACCCTCTACTACAAATTTGGTCAGTCCGTAAAAGAAAGCGTATTGATAAATGGATATTTAAAGACTACAGTTTTAAACCTGACCGGTGGTCAGAATTCAAGTAGCTAGGAATTAAAAAAAGAAAGATAATAAATGAATGTTTAAAGACTATACCATAATAAAATAATAAATGCAAGATGGGGCAGCTAGTAAGCGCAAACCAAGAAGAAATTAGAGGAGGATATATAGCATATCAGAGGAGGACATGGATGTTTGGTTGTCCATTAACTACACTTGCCAAACAGACAAAACCAGATTCACTACATACTTATATAATTAATAATCTGCTTGGACCCATCTGTTGTAGTACTAGTACCACTAGAGCACTAAGTTAGTTTTTATTCTAAACCGTTAAGTATAAAATTATAATTGATCTTTCAATTATTAAGTTAAATTTATAGTTGAGTTGAGTTGGTCCTATATATAATATGATAACAGAGGGAGCCGGTTTTGACATGTGTTGATGAGCATCATCTCCCTGTAAGTCATGCAAAGAGAAAAGGCTCGTGTGCAAAAGCCAATGTATGACCCACGTATGGAGGAATGAAATGAACAAAAGCTCGTGTGTAAAGTTACACGTGAAGGAAAGTGTGTTGAGATTATTTAGTCTCACATAAAAAGAATTTGAAAATAAATATAGGTGGTGTTAGGATATAAAACTATAATGGTCATTTTGGTATGACGACCAAAGAAGAAAGGTGGGCTAGACATCAGACACCTGAAAGCGGTAACAGTGCCCTATTGCTGAAATGGCGGTGCAGATTCGCGTCAGAGCCTAATCTGTTATGGAAGAGGGTGTTGTGTTCTAAGTACGGCTAAGAGAAAACGACTTTGGATATTTCCGCCCTGCCTTTCTCGAGCCGCACATCCTTGGTATAGCATTGCACCTTGCTTTTCACAGGATTTTAGGGCCAGGGTGCATCTGATGGAGGTTGGGAAACAGGAGGCAAGTACGGTTTTGGGAGGATTGCTAGTTGGGAGATTTCTGCCTCCGGATGAGATTTCACAGGTTGTTCCGCTGTGTAAGCACTCCGGGCCATTCGGTTCGAGATGCATGGGTGTTATGGGGTTGTCTTTACCATTGACAGTGGTGCTATAGTCGAGAGCAGCTGGAGAGCTGGCGGAGTTGTTGACGGTTTTGGGATCCACCAGACCGATGAAGGGCAGTCATGACTCCATTTTCTAGACTAATGGCAGACGAGGATTTTCAGCGAGGAAGAGGTTTGAGATGCTAATAGAGAAGGTGACTGGAGACTCGGTGGACTGGGCGAACAGACTTTGGAGCACGTCAGTTCCTCCAAACTACTAGAGTTTCAGTTGGCTAGTCCTCCAGAAGGGGGTCTCGACGAAGAGTGTTCTAGCCGCGAGAGAGGTACCAATCCCGATTGACCAGTGTTGATGTGTTTTATGTGAGCCATGGAGAGAGGAGACATGCAAACACCTGCTGCTCTCATGCACCTGGTCGCAATGCTTTTGGGCAGGAGATTCATGATTGGTGGGGACACGCGTTCACTCACTCGGAGACGGTACACGAGCTCTTCATAGGATGGAACTCCAGAGTCACAGAGAGAGTGGCGAAGAGATTGTGGAGCAGACTTCTGACCTTGAGCTTCTGGTGCATCTGAGTAACCAGAAACGACAGTGTGTTTGAGGGGAGGGAGAGGACGCCAAGGGAGGTCCTCATGTCGGTTTAGTCGCGATCTTACACATTGATGCAGGTGGGCGAGGGGCGGGGTTAGGATTCGTGGGTGGAGGAGTGCAATTTTCCTCTTTGGTGCGCAAACCTGGTTGTTTTGTGCTCTATCTGATTATTTTATTTCCTGGGCATTCCGCCTATAAATAATGGTCATTCAAATATAAGCTTGAGTTGTCGAGTTAGTCCTGTAATATGTTATCACTGGTACCATCTCAACAAGGATATAAGTTCGAATATCATGACTTGCAAAAATATATTTTTATTCAGTTCTCTTTTCTATATTTCTCATAAAGATCATGTTGTGCCTCGTATGTCTATGATTCTTGTAAAGTCTCAACTCTCATTATTGGGCTTGTCTCAAAATTCTCTTCGAAAAACCATCTAACTCCTAATTGGCGTTGCTACTCTCAAACTCTTATTCTCAACAGATAAAAAAGTACACATCCAAACCTGAAACATGCTTGTCCGTGAGGGCGCGTGCTAAAGTATAAAACTATAATTGGTCTATCAACTATCAGTTTAAGATTTTAGTTGAATGAACATGTTATATGGTATAAGATTTGGTATTTCGCGGACACGAGTTCAACTCTCAAGACTTATAAACTATATTTTCACTTAATTCTCTCTTGTAAATTTCTCAGAATGCTCTACGCCTTTGTTAATTTGGTTTCATAAAACTCGGGTTCTCTTCATTTGGTTCGTCTCAAACTATTCTTTTCAAAATGCTCTCTACTCTCAAACTCTTATTCTCAACAAATAAAAAAAACATTCAAACCTTGTAAAACTTGGTTTTATATACCGGGATAAACTCCACAACTAAAAGAGCACTCATGTCAGTTGGGTTTGTTTCAACCCTATATATACACATATTTTATCTTAATCCTTCGATGTGGGATTAAGATGAATTCTCTCTATGATCGTGCACGCGTGAGACTATTTTTCTTTTATGTTTGTGTACGCATAAACCTTTATTTCGACAAATCCAAAAATGATTTTATCTATAAGAGTGCATGTTAGAGTATAAAATTATGGGAATCAGTCAAATTCTCTTGCCTTTCCTCGTAAGATCTTGTGATCGATCAAAATACAATTCGGATTTCCCTTAACTTTACAAAGGAAAGGCATGCGATATTGACACTACGTACCCCAAACCACGAGGAAAGTATAAGTAAACAATGTTTTGTTTGGTTTCTCAAAATTAGGAGTGAAAAAGAACAAAAACCAATGACAGTGTCTGTGAATGGAAGTGCAAGACAATAAAGGCTCCTTTTTCGCCGGTGTCCCCGCGCTCTTCGCCCATCTGCATCTTAATTTATGTGCATTTTCACATCCATAGATAGCCTCTTATTTTCTAATATTTATTTAATTAATCAATTGATCTCTTAATAATTATTAATTAGCGAGCGACGTTGATGCTCGTGCGTGTGGGTGTGAAACATATGTATAGTTGAATATGTCAACTTTGTACTACGTTAGACAATCCTTCGCTGACATTCTGCACTCATGTTCCCAACCAATACCTTCTTGTGGGTGCATTTTTGGTTTAATAACTTATTATGCTATTTTGTTAAAACTCTTAATTAAATTCTTAAAATAGCTTATATAATTAAATTCGAGTTTCATTCTAATTTTTACGGTATATGTAAGTATAACAATAATGAACTAAATTCTAAACAAACCATGTCACAAGTTTATCAGGTAGGTTATTAAGCTTGAGTTCACCCAACTTATTATTAATGAATCAAAATTTGACTCGGGTAACTCGTTAACAGCGTAACTTACTTACAACACAATGTAACCATTTAAAATTTGAAAGTTAAGTTGTTAATAAAAAAAATTCTTTCAAAAGTGAATGAAAAAGTAATTAATATTGATTTCAACTTTTCGAACAACTGGTTAAAATATCTGATTTATTCAGTAAGAAATATTACACTCCCTCTCAGAAATTTCTATATCAACCAACCGGAACATTTGATGTGATAAGTTTTATCAATGTTCTAAAAAACGTTAGACGCTGGTCAGGCGGGGAGTGTCTTATGAGTACTAATCGAGGATTAACCGATGATTGATAGGAAAATAAAATGAATTGAAAGATTAGTAAAAAATTATAAAGGATTAAACGATGATTAATCGAACAAATCATGAACTTTTAGAACACCGAGTTTTATACGTGGATTTTTAGAAACCTGATTTGTATATATACATGTATATTGAATTTATTGATAGAAACAATTCTTATTATATAATTTTACACCTGAAATAACAAATAAATTATCACTTTGGAGGTTTTTTATAGGGAAAAACACGAATTTTATTAAGCAACTAACTCATCATCACGCCGGATAGCCGAAGCAACAGATGGTGGGACAAACTCCGCACCGTGATCCCAATTACTGTTAGTTAAAACATACATGCTAGTTTATGAGGCACAGAATTACAAGCGCGGCGAGCAAAATAAATAAAAACACATGTCCCAGAAGTGGACAGTACACAACACCTATCGCTAATGATATCTCCATAGACGTTCAACTCGATCCGTTTTGCAATATGTGGAGCCACGACCTCTACCTCATACGGATAGGAAAACCCCGTAATTCCACTGCTGAATGCTTTAACCAGGGCTCCATGATAAACCCTAAATTTAGGGTACTGGCCGCGTCACTTTGGAGGTTAGGATAGATCAATATTTCATTTGTAGAAATTATGATGATAATTATTGAATGGAAATAATTAGTGAAGAAAAGGAAAAGCATAAATAGAGGCATGCGCAAAGAGAAATTAAAGGGATTGGAGTGCAAAGGAAGGCATGAGAATTCACAAACCCTAAAGTAAGTTTTGCTCCCTCTTTCCATCATTCTCCTCACCATCTTCATCTCCATCTCCATGTCTCTATATATATATATATGCTTTCTCTCTCCCCCAATTCCATATATATACCTTTCCATCACCTCTCAATACATATATTAATCTTTATTTATGAACTTGTTCATTTACAAAGTTATTACTCTTTTACATAATATTTTGATCATCATCACACACCCAATAACACCCTAGCTATAAACCCTAATTTGTTTCTTATATATATATATATATGTGTGTGTGTGTGTGTGTGTATATTTGCTCTCTCTCTCTCTCTCTCTCTCTCTCTCTATATTGGTTGATTGATTGATATGTATTTATTTCATTTTATAGTGAAAATTGCAACTATAGTTGTATCATATACATATATATCTAGCTGGGAATTAACCTCCACTACTGATATGATTTTAGGTTAATATTTTCCAGCTCAAAAAGGGTTGTTGTTATGGAGATCCCACTAGATGCTCACACACACAACCACCACCTACAGTGCCCTTAAAATGGTCAATGTTTGGTGCAACCATTTCCTTTTCATTTTAGCTAATTAATCATTTTATTTTTATATACATCTCATTTATGGTTGGTTCTTGGTTGGTATAAAGGTACCAGCCAACTCTCACATATATTGTCCTATTGCAACTCTGTCAAATTAATCTATCCATATATATATATACATACTCTTTCTGGGTTCAATTCGTTTGATGCATATACATCTATCGGTTATAATTAATTGGATGTACAGGTATATGTATATGATGATGATGAGCTGCCGGATGGATGATGGGAAGCTAAAAGAAAGCGATGTTGGTGAGGTTCAATCCGAAGACAGATTTACGCTTATTGTAAAATACGATCTCAGATTGAGCCGCGCCAATATCACTTTCGACCTCAATACAAGATAATTTATAAGGTTCTTCTTAATTTCACTACTTCTAATGTATATGATTTTGGATTCTTATGTATATTTTCCATCTATTAATTTGTGTTGCCTTTTTGCATGGAATATTCCAAATTCTCTTATATGTATCATTTTCGTTTTTTCCTGTTGATTTTAATTTCAAGAACTTGTTTGTTTTTGATGCGCTGCAACAATGATCTGCTCTTTTTCAGCCTCGAAGCAATTCCATGTAAGTACTTTCTTACTACTGCTCAAATTGTTGGACTCTTGTTCTTAATTTTCTTAAGCAATAAAACAGTACATATATTTAGAGTGGTTGATAATAGTTTATTCATTTTCAGGACTAATTAATCAAGTACTTGTCCTATGATTTAGATTGTTAAGGGTAAATTAATAATCTATGTACCTTTTGTGTACTATATATATAGTCAACCAAATGTAAGAGTCATCTCATTTGATTATAAGGGGCAATTTTGTTATATTCCCTTAAAGATGTGTACAGTTTATAAATGGAACATTCATATATATACCTAAATGTATGTCCTCTTTCTCTTATACCATAAACTTCTAGGAGAATTTGTGTGATTGTAAATATTGATCATTTGATTTAGTATATTGTGGAATCCTATGTACAATTCATTAATACGAATCGGTTCCTATATGTAGATTTATAGTTAAATTTAACTTCAATACATATACTTTTTAATTAAAATACAATATATGATTCAGGTCATACTTTCTCACTACCCGAATTTTGTCATGAAAGCGGCGAGAAATGTGCGCTACTAGGAGTGCGTGGAAAGCGCGCGGCTAGAAACGGTGCACCGCCCTTATTGCGCGGCTAATGAGTCGCAGTCACAAAATAAGGAATGCGCACATGGGAAAAATATTGTGCATCTCCTATTATAGACTACGTACATAGATGGTACGCAACTCACATTAAGAGTTGTGAACATATCTGGCACGCATCCCTTAGTAATGGTTGCGTACAAGCTATGAACGTAACCCAAATTAAGAGTTGCATACCAGTCATGTAGAAAATACACGATCCGCTCCATGTTGCTACTCTCACGACGTCTCTGACCTCCTCATGTTCGGTCCACACTATATACTCTCTCAAGAACCCTTTCCTAAGTAAATGGTTGCAAATGAACTTCATGTTTTGGACACGAATATTGCAGCATTTTACGTACGGACACTTGAATCGATCTGGACCATATTCTTTAGTATTTTCCTTTGCAAACTTCACAAAACTAGTCAACCTCGCCACAAACGCTTCTGACCTTCTGTCCCCTCTCATCCACGGTCGATCCATTTCTTATATATGTCTACAACAATAATGGAATAGAATACAACAAACCTAAAATTATTTTTGGGCTAATTATTATGTATTATATATGTCATACGGATATTTACTACACCAATATATGAAAAAACACAAACAATTAAATACATATTCTAATCGGCGAATGTGATACGAGTTGCTCGATCGCTTCTAATTTTTTATAACTCACAATCTCTCTATTTCAAAAAAATGAACAAAAAACATACAAAGCACTGCTAATTTGTAGTGCTGAAATTGTGAATTAAGGGTTGCGGACATAGACTGTGTCCATAGCCCTGTATAACGACTATACATCAACGTCCACTTTCAACCTCTTGGCAACAGTCTGTCAACGATGCATCCCTTATATGCATTAGCAGCTGCGGACTGGCTCGTGTACGCAACCCTTAAATTTATCAGATGTATGAGAACTAATACGAGGGCGCCATGTGGCAAGGGGGCTGGGTTGCATACTATAACTTAGAGGGAAAATGTTACCCTTTCGAGGGAGTGGTGTAACGAGAGAGTGGGAAAAAATTTACTTATATAATTTTTTTCGCACCCGCCAGCTCAGCGCACACGCCACCAATGATTCTCACGGTATAATGAGGTTCTCACCGAATTATGCCCCTGTGTATGCATGCAATAATCTGGCTTCTCATTTCCTTAGTTTCATTTGCATGCCTGTATGAATACATTTGATCATATTATATATACAAATTCCTTTTGGTCTTGTGTATATTTACCAACCGACATTGTACATGAATCTTTGTACCTTGCTATAAGGAACTTGTTTCCTTTTGACTCGAAAATTAACTATCTGCCATAAATTAAAGACTTGATGAGGCTATTATAGGTTTGTATCGACTTTCCAATTACATATGATGCAGACAAGAGGAACCACTTGAGGATCGAGAGACATGGTACATTAATTCAAGCACCATATTTGTGAAGTGGGAAATCTGTAAAACACAATATTATCATGACTTGTTCTGGTTTGGTTACTTGAGAATAATGTAGATTGTGCTCCTTATTTGTAAAGACTGAGCTTTTGATCACTCTTAATTGGTTTCTATGTATTGATTAAATTAGCTATTCCATCATCAGTTCTGTCTCGAAAACTGTTGGCTCTATCTATATCATTTAATATTCCGCAAGTAGCTGCAAATAACACTAATATTGGCAAATGGAAATGCGATGTTTTTTCTTTTAATTACAATACATCGCGCCCTCACGGAAAAACCTGTTTTAGCTAGGTTTGGACATGTAGTTGATAGAATAGAGGATTAAGGAGCCCATTAAAAATTACAGGACCTTTGTAAGGAAAATCATTGAAAAGAGTTGAGGCTTTTATGAGAATAAGATATAAGAGATAAGAGATAATGAAATGAGAAAATATAATTTGCACGTTGTCCCCGCTTTGTGTCGCTCGTCACATTTCCTTGGCACGATCGTTGAGGCTCTGCGCGCTTCCTCCCCCGAGCTTCAAAATTGCTCAAATTTGGCTCCATCACTTACAAAATGTCAAAAACACACCAAGGATCAAAAGTACAAGATAATGGCTCTCGAAAGCCGGAACGAGAACAATTCGGTGCTCAATTGCGGGACAGAAGTGGAAATGCAAGATCACATCGGACCCGCAACACACGTCCTGAGATTTGAACCCGTGTCCGCGAGGTAGAACTAACTCTAATACAATATTAGAAGACTAACTAAACTTTAAATTAATAATTAAAATACCAATTATAATTTTATACTCTGATATTTAAATCTATATGGTTAGCTCTTCTTTGGACTCCGTTCTTTGCAAATCCCATGATTCATCTGCTAGATGAATATTTAGGTCAAAACCACCTCTTATGACGTAAAGTGCAAACTTATATTTCAGCCTTCAAACTTATAAAATAAAAGGATGTCATTATTAATGAATATATTCACTTTAGTTCAGTTTTACCAAAATTACTTATTTTTTATCAATTGGAGTTTAAACATACACCTATATTATGTTAATTAAACGACTTTTAT
>JAYMTP010001116.1:0-26300 GCA_036897365.1 Geranium brycei | reverse complement strand
ATTATATATATATATATATATATGGGTCCATATATGTTGGATGAAGATTAATGAATATTGTAGTTAATTCTAGCTTTTCAAAGGTTGTGTCGTCCTAAGCTAAAAGCAAACTAATTAAGGTGATTTGATTTCGAGATTTGCTCATAAAAGTTAATTTTATGAGTCGGTCACTCGTAATAAACTCTTACGAAAGTAACCTCTAAATGTTCACGAATCTCCTGGAATCCAGCTAAAAGCTTAGACAAACCCTAAAAGATTGGTGTCCCTAAAGCCATACATGACATTACACATGTACAAATAAAATAGATATAAATATATATATAGCAAAATGAGAATTCTTGTATCTTTTTGTTAAAGATGGTTTTATTCAAGTGAACAGGAGACATGATGTCTCAACAAATTTATTCACTGACAACGAGATTTACATCTTTATCTGATTAATACCAAACATATTTATTGTTTTTATTGGCGTTATAGAATTCACGTCAAGTGGATTAATTCTTCAGCGGGTTAGCAAATGCAACATATTGGGTGCAGATCGAAGAAACGTCAAACTTTAATATCATTTTAAAATCATGTTTAACAATGTCTAGTTTATAGTTGAATGTCTCAAAATGTTTATCAAGTGACACCTGTCGATTCGTATGTGCAAAGTACCTACATGATTCACAATATATGAGTTCTCCACGAGAATTAGCAGAGGAGACATTGATAAGTGCATATTTAAGAAACGAAAAACTATATTGTCATGTTAAAACTCGACGTATTTAAGAGATCAATCTAATAGTTAATAACTCATCACCTTTCGATAAATTATTCTGTGATGCTGATGTTCACACCATTCTAAACGAGAGACGAGGCACTAACGTTTAGATTTCAAAATATGAAATTTAACATTAGATCAATCACCTCTCGAAAGTAGAGAAAAGGTTGTTGTTGTACATGCAACAAGGAACCTTGTGCGGGACATCAATGGAAGCTAGCATTTGAAGGAATGGCACCCATTAAAAGGCATATTAATAAGAATATCCACCAAAAGTTTGAGATGGAGATTGATCAAATGCATTCCAATGTCTCTCTCTTGTTTTTTATTAACTATTTTATAATTACAATCATACAAAATCAAATAACAACGATTAAAATATATTTTTGTAATCAGATTAATCACATTTATAAAATAAAGTTGAAAGTTAATTCTTTTGTAATTATAAGAATATACAGGCCTTTTGAAATCTGATGATGATGAGAATTTCTATTGTAAGAGTAAAATAGTAATGACCCTTAACTCGTCAATAATTGAACTTACCATTTTTTCCATTTAAGTCAAATTTTGGAAATTGTTCACCATCTTTTCATGCATGATCCACATTGATATCTCAATGTGTTGATCTAGCTTTCACAACTTTTTCCAAACCTTTATTATAGCTGCAGTAGGCATTATATAATTCACAACTTTTTGAGACATCTTTGGTACTATTGATGTTCTTGGCTATTGACACTTCAATCAATGTACAGATCGTCATACATAATTCATAAAAAAAATTACATATTTACTTTATAGTAAAATATACATAGAATAAATAAAGATATCAGTCAGTAATATATATATAACTTTAAGTTGAACTTTTAGATGTATTGAATTTGTCTAAATTTTTATGGTCATCACTGAAGCTCAAATCTTGATCTAAGTATTTGACCAGTTAGCCAAATAAATTTTGAAGTGAGTCGAGTTTATCACTTTGAATTCTTAAGTGTATTTGACAGCTAGTCAAGTATAGATGAAAGTGGGCATGATAATTAAGGGGACAAGAACCTTAGTGGCACAAACAGCTAGCCACCATAGTTGTCCACTTGACCAAGCAAATGGGAAAAATTATCGGCCATTGTTGTGCCAAAGTGAAGCACCCTCCACTTTCCACTTGTTGTTATGTTTGATTCTTGACCATATTAGATTCATCTACATAATGTTTCAAGTTCATTGATTTTGGCATGTTTATGTAACTTACGCAATCCACACCAAATAATGTATTGTACCATAATGTTTACAAATGTTGTAGTTTATGCATTATTGCACAACCCATCATAATGAAAGGGTTGTGATCGATCATTTTAGAAATTAAAATGTCCATTATCTTCATTGCCTTTAGGTGAATACATTTGACATTTCAATGTTTTGTTCGATCGAGAATTTGTGGGGGTCAAATTTCTTCAATAATTGAGTGAGTTTCAGAGTAAATACAAAAAGTGAATTGGAGTCAATATCACTTTTAGTAAGTCTAATTCACCTCCCGTGTAAAAATATTATGATTCATTCACGGTTCGATAAAGCATCTTCAGTTTTCAATTTTCACACAAACGACTGTTCTATAATCAATATGAATTTATAAGTGATTCGAGATTTGTTATAATATCAAAACAAAAGCATCTATAATAATTCTCAAATTCATATTTCATACCCATTATTAGGAAAGGTCATGGAATAAAATTAAAGAACGAAATAAGGAATTGACTCAAAAGTCAAAATATTAATTAAGCAGTACTTAATGACCGACATTAATGATAAGCATATTCTCTACTTGACTCTTGCTTTAATTCGATTACCTATTGTAATATAAAAATAGGTGTGAGTTCACGATTCAGCATCATCTGCATTAATTAATGTCTATAAATATTGCAAAACTAAAAAAGAAATCTCAAGAAATGGGAAGGCATTAATTAAATAATTATCGAAATTAAAATTATTGTTCTTGCTGTTGTAGGCCACGTTCTATTATGGTCCATCGATATTTGCTTTCCGGCTTTGACATGAACCGACCATTTGTCAATAATATATATATATCGTACACTTATCGATAATTCCACATTAAAGCTTTTGATTAATGCTTCATTACATCATAACATTTTAAATAATTTGATGAGACTTTAAGGATTATATAGCACTCAATATTAGACTCTCACGTCAAAATATAACACATCAAAACATCGTTTAATAAATATCTTATGAGATTTATTTATAGATTTTATTTTGTTTTGATCAAATATTCTTAATATATCATATCAAAATTAGATTTCACTCATCATATTATATTATTTGGTTTGAAATATATAGTATTTTGTTTAGAAAAAGAGTCTTCAAGCATGCATGACTAATAAAAAAGTATTTATCGTCATTATTTAAAAAATAAATAATGCTTTGACCAAATTAATGTTGGTGGGTTGGCCATAGTCCACATTTAACATCATTTGACCTAATATTTGTAACTAAACTTGAAGGAGCACCATCCACGTACCCAGAACCTAAAAGTCAAACAAAATATGGTCCTAGCTAGGGTCTTGCAATTTTATTATCATAACCTTGATTTTTTACAATAACACCTTATGATTAACATTTGGAAAACACTTATTCATGTCTAAGGACAAAGATCTAAGAAAATATGGATAGACAATCAATCTCGAAAATTCGCTTATTTCCAAAAAAAAATTAGAAAATATTTGAAAGATAACCTCGAGAATTGATAATTTTTAGACAAATAGTATTTAGAATTTAATCATCCAAACTTTGATGATGATAGTGTCTAATCATATATTAATTATCTATGTCATGAGACTTAAATTACACATTGTTATTATTTTTTCTGATTTTTCGGTAATATATATTTATGTCGATTCTCATTATACTATTAGCTTTTATATATACCTGTAAATTTGTTATTGATTTTATTTTAGAATATCATCATCTCTTTCGATTGAATGTTTTAGTAATGATAAAACTTACGATATAATGTTAGGCAATATTTGATTAGGCTTAGAAACTAATTAAAATTTAAAGCATCGTCAAAATGTAATGATAGATATACAAAAGAGGTAGTAGACGCAGAAGATGACGATATCAAGTGCTTAAATAAACATATAATAATTGATAGAATCATTAGGTTCTTTAATAATATATATAGTGCAATTAATGAAACTAAATAGGAAAGATATTGATTGATTAAAGTGGGGATGACGGTGGTGGTGGGATTGTGTGTATTATTTATTAAGTAATGCATTTACACGTGATTATGAGTTTCACCAACAAATAAAACCCATTAATTAATTTATTCATTCTTTTTATAAAAAAAATCTATTCTAGGGTTGTGCTAGGTAGAGTCGGTAGTGCTCGATCCTTTTGGCACAAGAAAGTGATGGATGCTTATTAGAATTCATTTTAGTACTTATTAGGGACTGACCACATTTTGCATGCCCAAAGTTTCTCAATTAAATATATGTATTATTAATAATAGTTATTCTTATCAGCCATAATTATAAATGTGAGGATTGAATGTAAATTATTATTTAGTATCTACTCATAAAATTCTTTTCAGTTCTTATGCTCGAAATAATGGAATGTGTATTAATTATTATAAACTCTAAATGTAAGTTATTACGAACCAATTTCTAATTATATAGAAATAACGTGACTATACATGAAATTTCTGGTTAATTATGTTTAATTCGCTTAAAATGTTAACCTTATTTTATTTTATTTTTCTCATCCCAACCTGCTAAAAACTCAAGTCAGTTGATGAATATGTCTCGGAATAAATTAAGAATCATAATTAATCCACATTCTTTTCATATGATACATTAATTTCAATGGAAATTATTTTTCTTTTAGATTTAACTATTTCCATAGACGTTTTAATATTTGTTGAACCTTTTTTTTGGGTATATATCCCCTTTACACAACATTTGGCATCTCTTATTTCCTAATTTTATTGTAATTAAGAAGAACAAGATTCTAGAAAATGGAAGCCAAGTAGCCCTTGATTTGAGTCCAAAAAAATGTACCGAGTTTCATATATAGTTGTACTTGAAGTATGGTAAAGATATATATAAATCTGATTTGATAGTTAATTATTTAATTATAAAATATAAGGACGCTTATTTCTATTTTCCGACTTTTTACGTACTTTAAGCTTATTAATTAGAGTGTTTGAATTTTTTTTGAAAAAAATCGCGTATGAAACAATTAAAGTTAAGAATTTTATTTTTGACAAGTTAAACTTAAGAATATTAACTTTTATAGCTCGATCCATAGATCTTAAGTGACCAGCCTAATTTTGGGTTTAACTATCCCAATTCATGGACGAGCCAATTTGACGCAAACTATCACTTTCAAATGAATTGTTTACCTCTAATATTAGTTTTTTGGATGATCTGTTAACTACGCTAAATTACATTTATACACATATTTTTTTATTACTTTTAGATTTTTAACATTTTAATGAAGTTTCTATTTCAACTCTAAATCATAATAATAAAATTAAAACACAGTGTTTTGAATTTATTCATTTAAAACTTTGTTAAATCAAAATGAGAAATCCAATTCATTAAAACCGACTCATACAGATCCTATGTTTCCAATACATAACTATTGTATATGAATGCTACTAATTAGTACCCTTCGGTGTTATAAAAAATGTTAGGCTTTAATTGATTAAAGAGTGCCTTTTGCAGACCAATTAAGAATTAAACACATTTATCAAGGACTAATCAAGAATTACTCGGATGAATAAGAGAATTCTACAACATTGATTATTCCAACACTTATTTTCTCAAGAGAGACAAATTAGGCATCCATAAAAGATGGGCCATTTCATAAACACAGCATAATATAAGGCCCAAGCTGAAATAAAACAAAACAAACAAGAATTCAAAAAAGTGACTTCAAATGGGAGCTTCCTTGTTCCTCACTCAACCAGTGTTCCTCATCCCTGCAGCAATCCCATTGATAGTGATGAGCAAAGCATCCCTGAGCTTGTTGTTATGGTCGTCGTGCCTCAGCCGCTTCAGAATCTCCACCTGCAGCAGGTTTATGGGGTTGAGGTATGGGAGCCTGCTCTCAATCAGCCTCCTCAGGCTCCTGTTGTTATCAGACAGCTTCTCATGCTCACCAACCACCAGCACGTACTTCTCCGTCGTCACCAGCTCTGTCCGGAGCTCATCCCCGAGCTTTCGCCTGCATTCTGAGACTAGAACTTCATCATAGTGCTTTGCAATGGGCACATCAGCTTTCCCCAATACCATCTCTATGAGGTCAATGGTGGATTGGAAGAATGGCCATTCCTTGTACATTGCTTTCAAATCTTCTGTGTACCTGTTTCAATAAATAGGTGCATCACTATAAATATGTATATTTCCTATTGTAGTTTAGGTTTAGCATTAAGGGTGTGTGGTCTGGTAATCAATATTTAATAACCATATTTGAGATTGAACCGCAATGTGACAAGCCTTCATTTTTGGGTTCAATTGGTCATTTGAACCTTATTTTCGGTTTGACTATGCAATTTATTCACTTCGATTTAGTACTTTGTTCAGGTTCGGTTTTTTATCTGAATTGAACGTCATGAAGTAAAAGAAACTCAAATTTTTATACAATACTAAGCTATAGATTATAGTTATAGACATACATTTGAAATTAAAAATTATACTTTACCGTTATAAATCATTTTGGTTGAGTTCTTGGTTAACTGTCGGTTTTAACTTATAACTATAAGAACAATATATGAACTGTGATCGATTGGTTCTCTAAAATATATAACCAAAACTAAATTATTACCCATAGCTCTCGATTTTTCAGATACGGTTCAACTCGATTCTCGATCTAAACTGAACACTCCTACTTATTACCTACCAGAAATTTCCTGTTGTCATTAGTTTTCCTATTGAGTTTGGTGTACTCCCTATATAAATGGATCCGTCCAATTGAAATTCAACAACAAAACATCAATTATTCAATAAAAATATGCTTACCCTTTCTCGCAGGCGCCCTTTAGGCCTGAGCCGACGCCAAGCCAGGCGGGGAGGACAAACCTCGTCTGAGTCCATGCGAAGATCCAGGGGATGGCGCGAAGGTGACCTATGCCGGTGGAGCTCTTCCTCCTCGTGGGGCGGCTTCCTATGTTGAGGTACCCAAGCTCGGCCTGTGGGGTAGCCTCGTTGAAGTAGGAGATGAATTCGGGGTTCTCGTAGACTGTGGCCCTGTAGCTCTTGCAGCTGATGTTGGAGATCTCCTCCATGACGTCGCGCCATTTCTTCTCGCGGGGAGGGATGGGAGGGCGCAGGGTGGCCAGGAGGACGGCCGTTGTGTATATCTCTAACTGCCTCACTGCTGTTTGAGGGAGCCCAAACTTTGCCTGCACCATCTCTCCTTGTTCAGTTGATCTTAGGGTACCCTGTGTAAAAACCAATGTACAAACTTTTAGTTACATGTCACATGGATTATGTCCATATATAACTTTCTAGAGGACACCCTTTTAGATACTGTTTCTAAACTTGAACTTATGTGTGTTTTGAAACTCACTAGACGCTAGTCATATAGGTATAGAATTTAAGAATTAAACATATTTGTATTTTTTATTAAAAAGTTGTCTAAACCAACCTAGACCCGCCTTGCCGACTTAAACCGGATGATTACATATAATTGAGTCAGTGCTGTAAAAATATCCCCTAGACACCACTACTCGTTTGATCATAACCCAACAAAAATTAATTACTTGAACTGTTTTTTTCACCAATTAATCCTCCATAATTCTCTATAAATCTTTACTGTTTAGTCCCTATAAGGCCCTTTCCGACTAACTAGCACCGAGTGATTTTTACTTTTGTGCAGTTTACCATCTATTAAGCACATAGGGAATCCCATATATATTATTACTTGAGCGAAATCCCTTACTTTTTCAATCAGTACGCGTGAAATGTAATATGTTTTAATCCGTGTGCCTGAAACACTAGTTTCGAGGGGAACTGTGGCAATTTCATACCATGACGGATCCAGGAGGCTGAGACTGGATGGCAAGGTAGGTGGGACCTCCGCCGCGCCCAATGCTGCCTCCGCGGCCGTGGAAGAGAGTCACCTTTATCCCATATTGGTTGCAGGCAGCCACAACATCCTCCTGGGCCTTGTAAAGCTCCCAGGCGGCCGTGAAGCGTCCGGCGTCCTTGCCTGAATCAGAATACCCTACCATAACCTATCATCCATCACAATACAAATTAGACTCTCTCATCAAAGAAACATGAACAATTCAAGTCCTCAAGAACCAAGTTCTATGCATTACCTCTTGGAGCCCATTATGGTTCTTGATGATGTGCTGTCTGTACCAATCATTCGATAACAGCTTCCTTATTACTGATCCTGCTGCTCTCAAGTCCTTCACTGTCTCAAATAGAGGAACCACCCTCAACCTGCAATGTCATGAGTATAACATAGGAATCTCAGTGTTCCTAAATCATGACATGGTCACATGAAGCTCCTAATGACTTGCATACAAGATTACACATGTTTTGTACGTAGTTCTGTGTGTACTTACGTTCCACCAGGACATGGCTTTCCAAGTTCCCCGCTGACTGCAAGGCGCGCATCTTTCTGCAAAAGCTCCACCGCCAGGACATCACTCGCCTGAGCATCAGAAAGCAAGGCCAATATCATCATCAAGATTCACCGTTTTCATATTTCTTCTAAGGGTAAATTTCAAAAAGTGGGTGTGCACTGTTCCATTTTTGCAAAAAGTTGCTGATTACTTGCAAAATGGTAAGTTGACAGCTAATTTTTGAAATAAAGAAAGTAATCAGCAACTTCTTGCAAAAATTGAATAGTACACAATCACTTTTTGCAGTTTACTCTGCTTTTTAACCTATATAGAGTTTTCGGTTTTAGAGGTGTACGTTTGAGGCCATGGATATTACGTAAGCGCCAAGCGAACAGCTTCCCAACTCAGCAGCAACCCGAAAAGTGTCCAAGACTTCCTTAACATCAGGAGCAACCTGGCCAAGACAATACAGTACATGTCATATGACAATTCTGAGGCCTCAAGAAGATTTCTTGAGAAAACACTTTACCTCTATGGTAGGAGGAACCAGCGGCCTCTTTCCCTTGAGCTCTTTCGTCAAGAACTCGAGCCTCTTGTCTTCGTTCCACTCGCTGTATCTACCAATATCCAAATACACCGTGATCGCATCTAGGGTCTCAGAATGTCTTGTAGATTCCTGGTACATTATCAAGATTCGGTTAGGCATTGTGTGGCATGATAAAGATTTGGATAAAAACCCGAGGGATACTCACCTGGCGAAGATCGAGCTTCATTAGCCCCATGCCAAATGTAGCAACCCTCCGGATAAAGTCTGCTAGCCTGCCGTCAGCAAGAACTCCCGACCCGGAAGAATGCTGAGGGTTTGTACAGTTTTCAACTCAGTATCAAATCGAGTATCAGAAAGTTGAGCGAAAACCTTGTTTTACTCCAGTTGAGTATACCTCTTTCTCACTTAACTATAATTGGTTGAGGATATTTTCGTCTCGTTTTACTATATTACTTTCAAATTTGACATGACACTGGTTAGTTTTCACTGAGAAATGACTTTGCTACTCCTTATTGTCTTTTTGATTTTCTAAAGTATGTCATTGGCCAAAAGTGCTGGAACTTATGTCAGGAGGAGAGAGGAAAAAAAGAGATCAATGACATACTTTTGAAAATTTAAAAGATAATCAGGGGTATTTTAACCATTTCACAATAAAAGTTGACAGTGATAAGTCAGAACTAAACAATATGTAGTAAAAAATCTCAACCAACCTCTCAATAACAAACCTAAATGAACTGAACTGTAATTAAGTGAGCAAAACATATACTCCACTGTAGTAAAATGTAGTAAAAGAAGATTTCCCCCTAAAATCAACACAATGTAATGTACCAGAGACTCGTGGCAGAGAAGCAGCGGTTCCAAGAGTTGCTCTGATGTTTCGTAATAGTCCCAAGCATCGTATTCACAAGGAAGATCCTCAAGAAGAAGCTCGAGCCTCTTCTTTGTCTTCAAAAGCTGAATTTCACCATATACAGAAATGTGAGTTCAGACATGATGATATTTTTTTTCAGTAATAAGTTGAAAAACAATACCATTATCATGGAGCATTGAAATCAGCGATCTCATGCTTATCACATGAGATATCTGTCATTTCACAAACGACGTTTAGTCAAGCATGATGATATTAGTACCTTCTCTTTTACGTCTCCTATGACAATCCTGTAAGGAGCCAAGCTAGGGCGCTGAGGCGGGCTTGGCTCCAGGAGCTTTTGGAAGCTGGATCTTCCTATGGTAGACTCTGCAAACATTCTTCGCGGTGTCATGGGTCCCGGAGAGGGAGGGGCATTGTTTGAACCTTTCTTCAACGCACCCAGATTCTTTTGGTTAGGGATTTCGAGTTTAGGGTAATTGGAATTGTTGTCCTTGCATTCTACAATGAAAAGGACACAATATACTATGAATTGTGTGTTCTTTCTTTCTTGAGAGACATTAAGCGTCGAGTTTCTCTTACCAGTGCAGGAGGGAAGATCGGCTCTAGCAGGGAGCTGCGTCGGAAGGCCCGAGGCTTGCTGGTTAGACTTCCCCGGGGTCCAACAGTCAAGATCATCCGTTGAAGTCTCTATAAAGAATCGAACCAGCACAGAATTGTAAAACCAGAAGACGGGTTTTCAATATGATGTATTTGAAGCTTTATTAGTGGCAGGGACAATCTCATATTACTACAGTTGAGTATACCTCTTTCTCACTTAACCACAGTTGATTTAGAGTTGTTCTTGAGAGGTCGGTTGAGAAAATTTCGTCTCATTTTACTAACATTCAGTTCAATTTTGACTTAATACCGCTAGTTTTCATTGTGAGATTACAAAAATACTCAACTTCATCGGTCATTGGGAAGCGATCAGGAGTATTTTAATCATTTCACAATGAAAAGTAACAGTTTGAAGTCAAAATCAAACGAGATGTAGTAAAGTGAGACGAAAATATTCTCAAACCGGCCTCTTAGAAAACAAATCGAAATCCATTTTAGTTGACTGGGAAAGAAGTATACTCAACTATAATAAAATGAGGTATGATTATGCTGACCTTTTTCTAGAATTTCATTAGCAAGGTGAAGCAACCTTCCATTGCAGTTATTCATAGACAGTTCAAACCTCAAGCTATCTGCTTCACGGATGTAAAGATCGACGGCCATCCATCTAGACAGAAGAGAGACATCTCTTGTGACCTGAAACAGCAAAGCAAAACTAGTTACTCTCTTATTTGTAGGATTAACCATTTCAAGTAGGGGTGTCCATGGTTCGATTACTCAGACTGTTTGGATAAGAACCGGACCGAACTGGATTAGGCAGTTCTCAATATAGGTACACCTAAAGAAACGCGATTATCACGTAAGATGGCGATTTTGCCCCACTATTGTTTTTAAATTTTCAAATATGTGCCACTACGATTGAGCACTGTTCCAGCCATTTTTTCCGGCGATAACAGCAATTAATTATCCTAAACAACAAAGACAACCAAAACCTTAAGAACCTCTAGATGATCAATTTTATCAGGAGAGTTTTGTTAAGGAAATCGAAACAACCTTCAAATCTATGAAAAAAAGTCATGGCGTCGGTTGATCGACAACAATATTCAAAATTCCAATCAGTGTACATTTCGGAACTAGAATCAGTTCACCACCTTGTTCTGGTACTGAAACTGGTTCTGACTCTAGTTCCGAGTGACCGGTTTTCAATTCCGGCGAAGAACTCAGCTCAGGGCCCTCCTCCAGAGAACCCATTTCCCGATTCCAGCGAAGAGAGCACCCTGAAAAATCAGAGCTTGAACAGGAAAAAGAAATCTAATAATCCCTCACTCTACTGAATTTGATGATGGTCCTCGAATCCAACTCCAGCCACTTCACAGACATTAGGAGGCACCCAATTCGGTGAAAACCCCCATTTTCTGGATTTCATTTCCTCTTGATTTCGACGAAAATCAGAGCCCTTTTTTCACTAAACCCAAATGCCCAGAATCGGAGACCCCAAATGGTCAAAGACAACCGGAACCAATTCTGGTTCTCTACGCCTCCAAGGAACCTATCGCTTCCCAATTATCGTCCCTAACCCTCCAAATTCGTCGTCGCTTCCGCGATCGGCGCCGGAGCTGTAGCCGAGGCCTGCATCGCCGACGATTATACGGCGGTCGCCGATTCCATGGCCAGCGTTTCTCGCCGATTCTATGAACTGCTACAATGCTACGAGGAAGAAGATCGTCATGGGGCAAAATTGTCTAAGAACATTACATAGGGTTGGAGAAGAAGTGAGAGAGAGGGGCAAATTTGTCATTCTAATTTTTATGTGAAAAGACTAATATTTTCCAGCCTTTTAAATGAATCGTCCTCAAATAAATGAGCATAATCGTCATTTTACATAAATTTGTTACAGAGGTGACCTACGGAATTAAAAAAATATATATGTACCCACGTGATAATCGTGTTTTTCCAAGTGTAAACGCACAAAAGATTTAGAATTAGTTATAATTGACACAATAATCTAGTGGTTCTTCATTTAGAATCGGACTAAATCATGATGTGATGGGATTCATTTTTGACCTGATCTATAGGCTTGGTTAGGTATCTGAACCTCATTTCCCGACTAATTATGCAATATGATTCTCAGTTTGAGATCGGATTTTGGTCTAAATCAAACATATGAAATAAAAGACATTCGAATTTGCAAGCAATAATAAAATACATACCACATGTATAAGCATACATTCGAAATCAGTAGTTATACCTAACAGTTACAAGCCATTCTATCTCGGTTCTTTCCTATTAATTGTTGATTTTCACTTACAAGAATCATATATGAACCTTAATTAAACCATAATTCACGATTCTCGGTTTTTAGATACTGTTTGGTCCAGTTCTTGGTTCGGAGCCAACACACAGTCCAAAATAAACACCCCTAATTTTCATAGTTGAACTTGAAGTGTTTGTTACCTTTGCTGTGACATTGGGATTCCCATCTCTGTCACCTCCCATCCAAGAACCAAACTTGATTGGAGTACATGTCAATGGCAGTGATTTTCCAGTATGCTGAGAAACAGAAATGCTTGAGTTGAAAACTTAAAAAACTACATAAGAGAATTAGAAGATGGACCCACCTTCTTTAGAGCATTGCTCAAACGACGCAAGTAATGAGGCACAGCTTTCCAAAGCGACTGCTCCACAATGTTCAAGCCTGAAATGATACAACAAGAACGGTTTTGAAAGTAACATTTACAAAGAACTATAGCAAACATTTACAAGGGTTATTCAGGTGTAAACCACATTTTATTTAAGCTGTTCATGGTTCTGGAACTGAACCGAACCGGCTTCACAGTTTCCAAATTCGATGAACCATACCTGAAACCAAAGGTATTTGACGAGTTGGGCATAACCGTCCATGATCATGAGCGGTTCTTCTAATCTAACCGGATCAAACCGGTTGATTTTTAGTTTTCATTTTGGGACTGATTTATAGTTTGAGAACTTTTTGGACTAATCTCGCCATTCTATTTTATTTAATACTTAATATAAGATATAATTAAAACTTTAAGTTTGCAAATATTAAAAATAGCAACAAAGTTGAACTTAGCATTGTGCTTTAACTTTAACTTAACCAATCTGACTCTGTCACAGATTTATGATTTATGACTTGGAGCTTTGATTTATGACTGTTCTTGTGTAATTAATAGGTTCCCTTTTGTTTCCATGGCTTTTCTGCCAAGAACCTACAACAAGGCAGCGGATGTGCTAACTAAGTTTGTTTTGTTTAATCCAGTTTGGGATTTTGGGATGCTCCTATTCCTTTTGATCTCAAAGCCGCTATTTGGTGCGATGTCGTTCAACGTGCTTAATAATATCGGGATTTTTAAAAGAAAAAAATAATCGTTGGTTCAGTTTTTCTGATTTAACTGCGGTTCTGATTTGTAAGAACCAGTGTAAACTGCAACTAAATAGCCCTCTTAAAAGTATAACCAAAACCAAACCATTATCCTCGATTATGGGTTTTTCAAATACGTTTGGCTCGTTTCTCGTTTCAAAACTGATTCAAGGTCCAAAATGAGCAGTCCTATTCATGGTGCAAACTTATATCTATTTTAAGTTATATCAATTTCTAGTTTTCACTACAAAAATAGTTTCCACCTGCGTGTGAAGTAATTTACTTACCGGCCCTGGCTTCATCGACCGGAGTAGGTTTGTGGCGCCTGAGCTCGTCAGTCTGCCATATTGACGTAATTTCCCTAACCTGAAAAGGGTTGGAGCAAATCATGAAAACTAAAAAAGAGAAACAAGTGATACATATACAATGTTGCAGATTCTCGTGTTTGGATACCAAATCTTCAATCAACATTTCTCGGTCTTCATGGCTGAGATCGGCACGATCGTTGTACTCTAAGAGATGCTGCAAGAGGAAGATAATATGAAAATCAGAGTTTAAGCGGAAAAAGAGTAACTTTGGGTGAGAATGTCACAAACTTACAGCAATTCTTATGTGTTTGTACTGCAATGTGCGCCTGTTGATCTGTGTGGGATGTGCTGTGAGAACGATTTCGACTTCCTGCAAAGCAATGAGAATTTGACATGAACGATACGACGCATAATACTCTAAACCAGTACTTTTGATCAAGATAGGCATTACAAGCGAGAGAAACCGATCAAAAACCAATGCACTTATGCATCTTTCACTACTTGTTTGGCTGCTGAGAAATGAAATGTCAGGAAAAACCAACGAACTAGTACCTGTGATCAAGATCAGCATTACAAGCAAGAAACCATTCAAAACATTACCTGATTGCAGACATTCTCGTAAAGCTGTTCCGCGGGGATTCCTCCGTGCAGCAGCTGACCAAGAATGTCATGGCAAGATTTCGACAAGAACTCCACCTTCCGCGTCTCACGAACCCTGCAAGATCCAAATGACATGAATCATAAATATTCAGCATACCTTCGTTTGATCTTGTTAGAATAAAAGAAATATTTCCTTCATTGACTATTAGTTAGGATTTGCTATTATTACTAGTTTTCCAAAGTCTTATGTCTACTCTTATTGTAATTGAGAATCAATATCAATAATATTATTTGACTGATTATACCTGTGATGGGTTTCGGCAATTCCCATCAGATTGAGGTAATGGCTGAAAGCGCGGGCGAGAGTCAAAGCTTCCTCCAAAGTCATGTCCGATATCTCCTTGGCGAGCTGCTTCTCGAGAAGTGCTGCAGTGTCCTCAACCCCAGAAAGCCTCATATTGCAAGCACACTGGAACACCAACCAAACACTTCACAATCCAAATCAAGTTGATTGCTTTCATCATAAATTTGAGTCACTACTCTGATTCTGAAGCTCTCATTCGTGAAGATCCAAAAAAAAATTCTAACTTAATAGTCAGATTATGTAGAAGAAAACACATTTTCAATGATGTTGCATCATTTGTTTCCCTCTTTTTTTCTCAGGAGACAAACAGAAACAGCAAATCATGAAGAATTCAATAAAAAAATTCGTTGCTTTATTTTATAAATTTGGTTCCAGTATGTATATTTGGCAAACAAAATAGTCCCAAATCTGATTATATAATCTGATTCTGTAGAAGAAAATAGACAAAAAGACATATAAGACACATTTAAACTGATGGTTCATTATTCCTTTTACCTCTATTTTCTCAGGAAACAAACAGAAACAGCAGATCATGAACACCCGAAATTAAATTGATGGCTTTTATTATAAATCTGATTCTGAAGCTCTCATTCTTAAAGATCCAAAAATAATTAATCCATATGTTAATAATCAGATTATGTTGAAAAAACAGCCCAAAACACATTTTCACCGATGTGCAATCATTCCTTTCCCTCTATTTTCTCAGGAAACAAACAGAAACAGCAAATCATAAACAACCCAAATAAACAAATTGATTACTTTTTTCATAAATTTGGCAAACAAAAGAGTCACAAATTTGATTCTGAAGCTCTCGTTCGTAAACATCCAAAATTTATTTAGTAAGCAGATTCTATGGTAGAGAACAGCCAAAAACACATTTCCACTGATGTTGCACAATTTGTTTCCCTCTATTTTCTCGGGAAACAAACAGAAACAGCAAATCGTAATCAACCAATCACAATAACATTTCAAAAAACACAATCAGCACGAACAATAACCGAAAACCAAATCGAACCCAGAAAAGCAATCCTCCAAACGAACAAACCTAGATCGAGTCAAGATCCAAAACACCACCAACCCAAATAAAAATCAAAACTTTTTCTGCAACAATCTGAAGCGTACCTGAGCGAGGATCCGATTCCGCTCGAACTTCTCGATGAAGGTCCCTCCGACCTCTCTGTGAAGAACATCATTGAGAAGGTTTCCAAGAAGCTTGCAATCATCCTCGAAGCTCTGGAACGAAATCTCCTGCGCAATATCGTCTGTAGTGTCCGTCATTGCAGAAACAGAGCAGAGAGAGAGCAACCCAGAACAGAGCACAATCAATTAACACACTCTATAGCTCTCTCAATATATGTATATGTATATATGTATACATTAGAGAGAGAGAGAGAGAGAGAGAGAGAGAGAGAGAGTGAAGAAGCAGAGACAGAGGAGAGGGAGTGGTGGTGCTGATTTGCGAGTCTCTGTACGAATTGTTTCTGTTGGAAATTTGTGGGTCCCGCGATTTTACCGGTTAAGCTCCCAACGGTTTACCGGAATGTGTCGGTTGTGGCGCGAACGGGGCTTTGTTTTGGTCTCCGGTGGGGACTGTCCGTGACCGCCTATTTCGGTAACAGGTATTGCTTTCCACTCGGAATAAAAAACTATAAATACCCTAAATAATTATTTTATTTTGCAAATATCAGGTATAGTGCCTTTGAAATTTGAAAGCAATTATGCTGTAAATAAGTTGAATCCATTTTCAATTTATTGAGTTTAGGTTGAAATGAAATCTACAAACTCAAGGTCAGCTTGTTTATTAATAAACTCAACATTGAGCTTAAATTTGACTCAAGCTTAATTATTTTAAACCTAAATCAAGTTCAGACGGCTCGTTTAAATACTCAACTCGTTCACAACCCTTAACATAACCATGTATAAAAATCAACATAACGGGTTAAGATTGGGTTTATTTTCGCTAAAATCTAACCTAATTTTCGCCTTCTCATGCCCGTCTTGAACTAGAAAAATAATAATGTATTAACTCGTCTCCAATGAGGTATGAAAAATCCCCGGTCTTCAAATGTCAATACGACATTAACTGATCACAAAACTAAATATGTTTGTACAACAAATATTACATATTAAGTCTTGGCTTTCAGAAGTTTAACTCATTTAAAAATTTAAATTAATAAATATAAGTATAATCTTGTTATTTAAGTTAGTGAATGAATTTACATTTTTTCCATGCATGATTTGACACGTCTCTTCAAGTCCTAACTTGATAACATATCGAGTATTAATGTGGTTAGTGCAGCTTTGGCCTATAGCGTAAAAAGTATATCTAAAACTATTATCAACTCTAATATTAATATCTGATTCCTTTTACTACAGCTCCCTCTTCTAAAATAAGCTCTTAAATAAGTCCGACTTTAATGTACTACCATAATTTTATGTTGATCTAAAAAATAATATTTCAAATCACCTATAACACAATTATATTATCCTATATGTAAGCATGCACATTAATTTATGTAATATAAGCATGCATCATGATTCCATTAGCGTAGCACATGACATGAGTGCTGATTAGCCAAACTCCAAAAACATGGCATCATTATAATATGAGTGATTAAATGTGATAAATTAGATACTGTTGGCCGGTAACCAAAACAGTGGGCTAAGCAAAACCTACCAGGTGAGGATAAAACTAGTAATTAATTTTTATAGCTTCCTTCTTATTATTTATCTTATTTCAAATAAAAAATAAAATAAAAATCAGTGTTAATTTTTGAAATTTATTTGGATTCAAACTTTTTTTTCACTTTTTAATGGCGATGAAAAAATGCAGGATCAAGAAAGGTGCCTTACAATAATAGCAGATAGTTCAGTCATGATCGATCGTCTTTTGACTAGAAATCTTTGTTAGCATATCTCCTTAATTATGATAACATAGCCTTGACATTCTTGAAAATGAGTTTGAAGGGTGATCCCAACTCTACCTGATTCCGAACACATTAAGTATATATTAAGTTTACATGTGAGCTAGTCTAAAGTTTCACATAAGATGATGCGAAGTTAAGGAAGTGTTCATATACAAATTAGATTATATACGATGGGCTAATCTTTTAGGTAAAAGATAGGACTTAATGTGCATATGAACTTACTTGAATACTGCTCCCATTAAATAAGGATTGGATCTCCTTAACAATGATATCAGAGTCTTGGTTCGGTAGACGCTCCTAGCAAAGTGGCACAAGTACTTCTACAACTAGTAAGACTCGGACCATGATCATCGGCTCTCATGATGGTGGACCTGGATAGGATGAAAACGAACCTTGTGTAATTGATTTGAACAATGTAAAATTTTGGTCTTGGTAGAAGCCATCTCGACGTAATGAGACTCAATGTGGCATGGGAGATCGTTCGATCCTCATGTGAGTCTAAAACCTCACATCGGATGATTATGGAGTTAAGGAAGAGTGAACTCCAATCTATGTATAATATTTTTTTTGGGTGCTCTTCCGAGCGGTAAGGATCGGATCTCCCCAACACCATAGAGAGGTGATGGTAGAAAATCTCAACTAAGAGATTTCTCACTTCTTATTGCACCATAAGTACACCACTCTCTAAGTAATATAGAGCGTGAAATTACACCCCTAATATCGATCCCACAAGTAGGATATAGCTAACAGACACTAATCTAGGTTTCTAGAACTGTCTGACTCAAACAGAACATAAGCAAAGGTTTTGAAAGCTAAATCTACAGAACTATCACCATCTTCACTCAAACAATCACAAAATCTCCAACAACTCAAATAATAGCAATAGAGAGAATTGAACGTCTGGTAAATGTCAAAGGCATATGTTGATTACACAATTATCAACTTAGAGAATTTAAACTATTCTAGGGGCGTGTTGAATGTGATATTCTTACCAAAAACTCACTCTACGAAGTCCTCACAGGTGTAACTACGTAATTGGCTCTAATGTCATCACCATTAGGTCAATGGAAGGGTAATTAATCTTGAAAACCCTAACAAACAACCCCCCCCCCCCCCCCATAGTAATTGTTTTCGTATCCACCTGTCCCGTTTGGCACGAATGTAAATCTGAGTCCTAACTACTCTAATTCACATAAGTCAATTTCTCTACGAGACTCTCTCCCTAGATTTAATCATAATCAAACCTACCCAAGAGGTCAAACATTGAGATGTGTAGTTAAGATCACTAATATAGTCTTCCTAAACTTAAATCATGCCGTTAACCTCAAGTGCAATCAATTCCCCAAAGTTCAAGCCCCTTATTGCAAGTTTAGCCCAAACCAACCATGGATTCAACGAATAAAGCAAGCATAATCATGAATTCCATTGCAATACACAATCAAATCCAAAATCAACTATCAATTTCACAATTAAATTCTCAACCAACCAAATGAATCTCCACAATAAGTACCAATTCACCAATTTTAGGCTGTTCCGTAGACTATGGAGACTTTTTGGATAATGTTATGCAGTTGTTTTGTTCGTTCGCTAGGAATTCGTATGCTTTAGTTGTTTATGTTTAGCTTAGTCTTGAACTTGTTGTCTTTTAATTTATGTGTAAAATATCACACTTTTAAGACTCTTCTCTCTGTCATGTAATGGAATGGAAGGGCGATAACATGACATTAAAACTAAAAATTAGTAACTATACATGATATTGTAGAATTTATAGTACATGACAATGGGATTTGTTAATGTACCCTGTGGGCTTATTTAAGTGAGCTGCTGTGTTTGTTACATGACAATTAAAGATCAAACTAATTATCGATATGATAATTTAGGGATGGTAACGGGGCGGGTTCGCTCCACCCCATTACTATTCCGCATGAAATGGGGTGGTACTTCCGGCACCCATTGAAACGACAATCAATACTCTTATGATCAATTTATTTAATGTTCCAAACACTTTATTAAACCCAGATAAAAAAATTTTACGATAAAGCAATTGATCATACTTGCATTTAATTACACATAAAAAGTTACGGTTTTACATATGCTTTACATAATGCAATACAATGAACTATAATGATCATTTATACAATTCAACTAAATATTGTAAGTAGTGTTGTAAACTAAAACATAAACATTTCAATTAGGTTAGAATTTATATGACTTACATATTGTTTAAATAACCTCATTTTAATTGAATACATATATTATACTTTTAATTAAAAAAACATGGAATTAAGAGCAATTAATGTTTTTGTCGTTGGTTCTATTCTCAACAACTATGATAAAACAATCATGTCTCTCTATCCATATTTATGACTACGTTTGTCATTATTAGTCTTTTCCTATCCTAAAATTCAAATAAGAAAAACAAAAATTTATGTTCATTTTAACGCTAAATTAACGTTCATTCACAATTTGGTGTTAATTTACTGTGGATTCTTATTAAGTTGGCCTCTGTTTTCTTGTTCAGTTGGAGTTTATGCCTTATTTTGTAACAAAAAAAATGTTTGTATTAGCATATAATGGAAAACAGTGATTACACAAAACAATAGAAAAGTAAAAACCCAATAGAACAATAATTTAGATTAAAATAACAAGTTACGTAATCTCATATTATAAATTCAAAATATAGGATTATATTATAATATATAAGCTGTATATAGACGAAAATAATGAGAAGATCTTTTCCCCTAATAATTTTCAATGACACTAAAATATATTTTGTAGAATCCATACAAAAATAGGATAAGAACACTACATAACAATAAATAATATGTACGTAAAACACACACATTAAGTTCCTAAAATTCATATTAATTCAAAACAAAGGGTTACACACTTCCACCATCCATCCAAATAGAAACAAAAAAAACATAAATAAGGTTAAACTAATGCCGATAAAGAAGGAAGTGAAAATTTGCAATGAAGTTGCATATAAATCCTCCTAAACATCGTATCAATTAAACTAGAGTTAGTTATATGCAACTAAACTCGAGTTTGGTTTTCTTTTTTTAATAAAAAGAGTTTGAGCTCGACTTGAGTCGTACTTCTGGAGAACACTTACTAGCCGGCAAGGGTTTGAAAGCATTCACTGGGAGAGTTCTCCCCGATCAGGTTCATCAGTCCCGACGACTTTTAGAACTCGCCGGGTATATGAAATTATTACCGGCAAGATCGAAGTTGTCTCCCGGCCGGAGAGAGAGTATTCTAAGGACTAATCAGCGATCACTCATAGAACCAGCTTATGTAACATATATTATACCTTTAATTAAAATTAGAAAAAAACATAGAACTGACACTACACCAAAACTCCTTCCAATGTTGGAAATGAGTTGGTTTTAATAACTACAAAGTCTAAAATACTACTACAATTGGAAAATCATCTTCTGCTTCAAATCGAGATGGTTTTGATATCCATCTTGTTCTTATCCAAAGTAGAGACATTGTATTGTATTGTATATATGATGAGAGAAAAAGGAAAGATGAGTGAATATAAAGCTGGTTCTCTAAGTCTAAGCATTAAATAGAAGAAACTAGGGCTGACTCATCAACCCAATATTGAGATTGAGCAAGAGTGAATAAGGACAAACTAGAAATGTGTTCTGTGTTTACTTCTTTTTATGTTTCTCCATCTTTGTGTATGTCTTGGACTCTCTTTGGTTGGGGTTGTTTAATTTCTTCCCTCCCATTTTAATATCTCTTTTTGAAGGAAAAGAATAGAAAATTGTGTAAGTGTGCCGTAGGGGGGTCTCACGTGTGAGTAGGTCCGGTCCGATTCTGACTGGTTCCAGACGATCAAGTTCTTCGATTCTAACTGGTGAAAACTAGAGAATTTTAAAGCATTAATTTGGACTCCCAAATTAAACTTAAAATTTGTAATTATAAAAGAAAAAAAACATAATGTTATGATTCAAGTGTAGTATTTTGTCTTAGTAGGTCTGGTTTGGTTCTTAGCTGATTTATTATGGTTATAGTTTGCGAGAATCGGAATAAAACCATACTGAATTGTTTTCTTAAAATTAAAACCAAAACTTTATTTATGATTAAACTCGATCCTCAGTGTCTGATTCGGTTCGGTCTGGTTCAGTTCTTAGACGATTAATTTCAGTTATGGTTTGCTTACATGATGTTCATGCTTGGGAAAGAGAGAGAGATTTCAAAGGAGAGAAATATTTTTTAGATTATTGGTACATTGATTGACCATGCTATTGGGCAGAAATATTATAAGGACAAAAATAATAAAAATGGAAATGTGGGAAGAGTGAAGGAGGAGTTTCTATTTGCGTGAATATGGCTTCTTGATTGAATTTGGGCCGTTGATGGTTCTTGGGTGATAATCCAACGGAGGTGGTGGTGTTTTGTGTCAAACCTTGACCACACAGTCCTGAAGGTATTGGATTATTTGAACTATAAATTAATCCTTCCTCTCCTCAGTGTCTGTGTGTTAATTTCTCTTTGTTCTTGTCTCAATATTCTGTCAAGAAATCATCAACCAGTAGTCCACAGCCAAAGCAAGGTCACTTGTTTGTTCCTGATCTTGTTCTTGATTCACCTTAATTACTGTTTTGCTAAAGTTAGTTTCTTGTTAAACCTTTTTCTTGCAGGATCATGTTGTTCTATGTTGTACACTGGCTAGTGTTGTTGTTCCTAGCCAATAAGTTGGAGGCGACGCAGTTTTTGACATCTTCTTGCTCACCAATGTAAAAAAATTATCATTAGTCTTCGGTTTATTTTTCATTAATTTTGAAATAACTTTATGATAAACTATAACTTAACAGAACGTTCTTTACAACACTACTCTTAATTTTCATGGTTTTCACATAAAATTAGAGGAAATTATTATCTCTCATCTTTGCATCTCCAAAATTGGAAAAAAAAACTTTCAAATGGTTTATTATGTAATAAGTGAGGGATGAATATGTAAGTAACTGATAGATATTGTTCAAGTCATGGAAAAGTAATATTAGTATTAGTGAAACCAACTTACGATACAATATATAATGGCACAAAAGTAGATATACAGATACTGCAACTTATATGATTTTCAAATGAAACATTAATTTCCATTTTTACCAACACCTGCTCCACTGTAAGAAAGACACCGAAACGACAACGTATCGAAGCAATCAAATTCCGAAACGTCACTTGGAGTCCTTTTAAAGCAGGAAACGCAAAGTAAACAGAAGCTCACACACACAAATGGCTCAAAACGACGTCGTCCAAACGCCGAGAGTCGCCGTGGTGGTCTTCCTCGTGAAGGGCAGAACCGTCCTTTTGGGTCGCCGCCGCGCCTCCATCGGCGACGCCACCTTCGCGCTCCCCGGCGGCCACCTCGAGTTCGGTGAGTCCCTCCCTCCCCCAAATCTCCACTACCCATTTCTTCAATTTCCCCAAAATTTTATGTTTCCGATCTATTTTTCGCAGGCGAGAGCTTCGAGGACTGCGCGGCGAGGGAGGTGAAGGAAGAGACGGGTCTGGTCGTCGACGGCCGGAAAGTCGAGATCTTGACGGTGACCAACAACGTGTCGCTGCCGGAGGACCCGAAGCCGTACCATTACGTGACCGTGTTCGTGCGGGCGGGTCTGGTGGAGCCGGACCAGTCGCCGGAGAATCTGGAGCCGAGCAAGTGCGACGGGTGGGACTGGTACGATTGGGAGAACTTGCCGGAGCCTCTGTTCCGGCCCTTGGAGGTTATGGTCCGAAGTGGGTTCAATCCGTTTCAGGGAAATTGATCGGTTTGTTCTTGGTTTTTGGTGGAATTTGATTTGTTGATGCTTGATTAAGGATGTTGTGTGCTGATTTGTGGTTTTTGGATTGATTATGGTATCGTAGTTAATTTTCTGTGATGTTGTAAGATTTGGCTAATCTATAAAATTAGTGTCCTCGGCGTGTTCTAACTAGGTTTACTATAAAAATTATTGGTTTTTGTTAGTATTTTGTAAATAAAATTGTCATTTTTTATTTTGGGTTACAAAATTTAGATATAAAGTTGTTCAAGTATAAAAAAAAAACAAGTTCAAATATAATAAAGTTGACGATGATGGAAACTCTAATCCCGAGCGGCTCGTTGAAAGTGGTGCTAGAGGTTGTTCGAAACAATCAAGTCGTTGACTCCTACTCTCGTCCACCTTAAAAAGTTCGATACGTCAGCCATTGATCATTTAGCTCTTAATACAATTACATGCCAATACTGTTTTTTATTCAGTGGGGGAATGGGAGAGTTGATAAGGAAGAAGATTATGAGGATTACGATGATAGTGAAATTGACTTCGTAGAAACAAATGTCAACAGATGCAATCTCACAAACATGAGGTTTTGCATAAATTGTTCCAACGTGACAAGAAAATTAGCGGGCCCGACCACCTCATGTGGGTTCAATGGAACTTGATCGAGTGCAGAGGTATGGCGGTTGGCACGAGTTTTTCACAATTGATAAACACAGGTCTGGCCGGAGCACATTCCTCAAAAAATGGACGTGAAGATACAGAGCATTGTCCCCTACCGGATTTGGACACCATAGTGTCTTGCTTTTCGGCGGTCCACAACACCCGCTTCTTAGATTTCAAAATTTCTTCTAAGGGTGCTTCAAGACAATTGGATTTTTAGGGTTTGCTATAAGACTCCATTTTTGTGGCGTGTTTCCCGTAATTTTGTGGTGTGTCTTGCAAATTGCGGTTCAAGTTTTTGTGATCGTGGTTCAGTGGAGCGAACGTCTAAAGGTGCTTTAACTTAAGATGTTGAATTTAAAAATATGTATGTTGAGTACATGTCTATATGATATGTAATTATCCCTAAATTATAATTAAAAGTGATCAAGTAAATTGTAAATAACTCTATTAAAATGAATCTTATCAATATTCTAAACTTATTTCATCATTTACATTTGCATGCAATAACCCATTTTGATGTTAGTGTATCCGAAGATGTAGCTACACAGCTATTGTTCAAACAAATCCGAAGATGTTGACTACGCCTAGGCCCTAATTAATGCTTTGAGGTTCAAACTGAATAAATGCTGCACATCTGCTTTGCCTTTGCCACAGAAGAGAGAGAGAGAGAGCAGAGGATTCAACTAAGTACACAAACAATATTGGTTGTATACATTGATTATTGTCCTTTGGTCACGGCTTCTTTGACTGATAAATTGATGCCCAACTCCTTCCTCTCTCCTCTGTGTTTCTCTTTAATTTGCTATTCATATCTTCTCTCATTCTCTCTCAAACTAACTCTCTTCTTCTTGTTCATTTCTTTTCATCTTTTTCTGTATAATGATTTTGTTCAACCTTTTTTGCAGCATGTTACTTTGTACTAGGCTTTTGTTATTAGCTAGCATCAATTTTGGCATGTAGATGCTTGTTTAAGGCTAGATCTACTGTGTGCTGGTTTTCGGATATTTTAAGGTTAGGTGTTCAACTTACTATGATTCTATGAATTTGGTATTTATTGGTAACTAAACTATGAATTTGCTTTATGAAACTGCTAATTCAATTAAAATGTCAAAGCAAACTTGACACTAAGATCACAACATGTCCAAACCAGTTTCCTTATTACAATAAAAATGGATTCACTTCAAATTTTAAATTGGCTAATGGATGTGTTACAATAATTAATGAAGTCAATCAATCCACATTCTTTCCATACTAGACATTTCAATAAAATTGGTTTTCTTCTTTTAGATTTAGCTATTTCCTTACACATTTTAATCTCTATTGATATATTTTTTTTGGGTATTTATCTCGTTTAGATCAAATTGGTATTACTATTTAGCTATTTCCAGATATTAATGGGCCTTTCACAACAACAATGCCCATTACCAGGCCCAGTAGGCTTTAGATCTCGATGTCAACTCCTCTAGGCCCAAAAGCCTTTTAACACGAAATACTAACCCCTCCATTTTTACTAACACCTAATCCACCATAAAAGGCGCGAAAATAAATAAAATAAACATATCGAAACGACGACGTAGCACATAAAATGTCACTTCCGAGTATTTTTAAGCAGGAGAGGCACTAACCAAAAACAGCTCAAAACGACGTTGTATGAGTCAAGGGCAAAACCGTCCATTTGGGTCGTCGCCCCGCCTCCATCAGCGACGCCACCTCGAGTTCATCCTTGTTAGTATTTTGAAAATAAAATGGACATCTTATTTCTATTTTTAGTTTGAGTTACAAAATTTAAACAAACTATTGTACAAGTGAATTTAATGAAAATGTTGCACTCTTCAATATATATGACATTAGGGCTGTTCACCGAGTCGGGTTGGGTATACCCGGCTCGGGTCGTACCCGACTCGGTTCGAGTTGGG
>JAYMTP010001115.1:0-26316 GCA_036897365.1 Geranium brycei | reverse complement strand
CTGACCCGTTGTCATCCCTAGGCAAAACCCGAAGTTGAGCGACTAGGCCTCCTGGGTAGAAAGGGAAGATAATGCTAGCTTGTTGGCACTTAATATTTGGGCTTTTTGGGGAGCGAGAAATCGTTAAGTTTGGAAGGTGGAGTTATTCCACCCGACAAGGGAAGCAACGCTAGCCAAGGGGTAATGGAGAATTTGGGATTCAGCTAGGCCATTGGCAGGCATCTTGGGCCCGTGGCAATCTGTGGCTAGGCCACCTTGGGACCCTCCCAGGTCGGGGGTTTTAAAGATTAATGTTGATGGGGCGTGGATGCAGAGAGGGGGTTTTGGAGTGTAGGGCTCGCTTGTAGAGATTCACATAGTCGGATTGTAGGAGCTCTTTATAGACGCTTTTCGGGAAATCGCCACCCAGAAGAGGTGGAGGTCGTGGGTGTTAGGGAAGCCCTCTCTTGGACAAAAGGAAGAACTAGACGGAGGTGGTGATAGAATCTGATTGTCTGATGGTGGATCACATCCGACGTGGGAATCAAGTTAGAAACATTTTTGGGGGCATCATTAATGACTGCCGGTCTGCCGCTGTATGTTGTCCGTCTTTGGGGTAGGTATTTCCATCTCTTTTGCTCGTTGTACGTGTAACAATGTAGCTCACGAATTAGCCAATCATGCTTTAACTAACAGTAGCTGAGTTCATGTTGTGGGGTCTATCCTACCAAATATTGCTTCGACTGTCCGACGAGACTCCCGAATAGTTGCTTAATAATATTTGAGTTTTCCTTTAAAAAAACAAACAACATGACGCATTTTTTCAATTTATGCAAAAGGAAAATATAACATTCTCACAATGTTTTTTTATATATTTACTTTATTTGCTTCAATCTTTTTATTTATTTATTCTGTTTCTAAGTTTTGCATTTCCTTTTTGTTTTTTTCTCCATTGGAGTGAACCAATCCTAAATGAGAGTTTAGTTATAAATCAAGTAATTTGCATGCATATAGCTAGAGTTGTCCATGATCCAGTTAACAAAACCAAAAAACCTAAAGTCTAACCGAACAGAGAATTCTGGTTTTACAATTTTTGAAATCATAACTAAAACCGGGTATAATTGAATGATCGATTTTTACCCAATAGAAAGTAGTTCGATTTTTTTAAACCGAACCAACTAAAATTTATGGGCCTAATATTTATGCCCAATTTTTTTTACCCACTCAAACTAATGATAATAAGAAAATTTATAAAACTAACTTCAAATGGCCAAAAAAAACCCCACAATGAAAATAAAATTTTGGTAGGAGTATTTGTGCTGCGTTATTTGTGAGAATAAAAAAGAACCCCTTCATAATAATTGGATAATTTTGGGCAGACACATGTATGTGGAATTTTGGTTCGGTTTATCCGATTAATTAGTGATTTTTTATTCTATAATCATATTCAAAATAAAATTAACTGGTTAACTTAAAAATAAAACCATAACCTAACCATAATTCATAATTTTTTTTTATTTGGTCTGGTTTTTGGTTCGGTGTCGGTTTTTGGTTTCAAATGGACACCCCTACTATTTTCTATATATTTACTTTTTTTGCTTCAATATTTTTTCTTTTCTTTTTGTTTCTAAGTATTTCGTCTTTTTTTTTCTCCATTGGAATGAACCAATCCTAAATGAGAATTTAGCTATAAATAGAGTAATTTGCATGCATAAAGTAGTCAGAGATTTAATATAAAGAATCGCTTTGATACAAATTCAAGAAAATTTGTTAAATACATTATTCAATCCAAAATCACAATTAGATATATACTCAACACTCCTATGGCGAGGAGTCTGTCCCACCAACTGTAACTTTAGCTGTCCAACATAATGCCGAGTTAGTTACTATTTATTAAATAAAATTCGATTTCTCTTAAAAAACACTCCTATAATTGTCGTAATTATTTATTTGGGATCTCGCATAATTACCCTTTTTCTATTTTCATATCGTTTATCAGGAAACATAAAAATAAATTCTCTTTTGTATAAATTTATCACATTGAATGCCAATATCATATATTTTTTACCAGCTTGAGCGTGCCCTAATGGTTGGCACTGCTTATTCCCTGACTTTAGACCAAGGTTCGAGACTCAGCAAAGATATTTGGGTGTTTGACTAATGTTATACTAATCAGTACTAGGTGTAAAACAGATAAAAAAACAATAGACTTAACGTTTGTCAATGAAAAGTTGAGCATAGATCCAATAACAGAAAACTGGAACTGAAAAAAGGTCACCTGAGGAGAAAATGCACTTTTGGACATTGGTCAAATATCATGACATGTAGGGTGACATGTAGTGTAGATGAACCTTCATTATTTCTCCCCTGAAAATCAACATAACAGATTAGATCGTATAATCAAATACATCGAAAATTCATCGGAATCTTATGAATGTGATAAATAAAAACAAAGATTGTTTTATTTGGTTAATGAATCAGCTCTTAAATAGTGGTATGTGATTAACGTGTATTGGAATTAGTTTAAGAAAATAATTGTAATCCAACAAAATTCTAATCAATATTTAATTTGTTTGTTATCATCATTAGGTATTCAAATTAGTTTAGGAAAAGAATTGTAATACAACAAAATCCAAATCTATATTAAATAAGAATCGTAATACAACAAAATCCTAATTTATATTAAATTTGTTTGTTATTATAAATTGAATTCAATTACACAAAGTAATTAACAAATGATTTAAATCAAAAATTCTAAAAAATAGAATAATACTCATTCAATTGAAAGGGAACGCCACTTGGCAAATGTGGGGATTTTCCTTATATATATATATATATATATATATATAAGTTAAAATAGGGGATAATCTCATGTAGCTACAGCTGATCTGTCACATTTCTTACCTAGTTATAGTTGACTATAATATTACTCTGAGAGGTGCGATAATTTTCTTTCTCACTCAACTACATTATTTTTTTATTAGTTTTGAATGTTAAATGACCAAAATACTCTTAATGTTCATTCAAATTTTCAAACTTATGTCATTTGACCTCTTTTCTAATTCCTTTCTCCTCTCTCTCTACTCCTCTCCCTCCCTCCCTCTCCTCTTCATCTCCATCTATGCAACTTAGTAATTAAGTTGAGCTCTCAATCTATGGGCGGTGCATGTTACTTTGTCATATTTGTTGACAATTATACCCGTTTTACCTGAATCTACCTGGTGCATCATAAATTTGACCTAAATGTTGTATATTCAAAATTTTCTAACATGATTTAGACTAAATTTTCAAAAGTTGACAAGAACTTTCGTACTGATAATCCTCATTTCTTATTTTTCTTGCAACTCATGTAATTATTATGCAAATGTCTTTTCTAGGTACATCTAAACAAAATGGTCGTCTTTCAAAAAAAATGGTCGAACTAAACACAAATATTGTTAGATTCTTGACTCCGTTTGCACATTGGTCATCTCCGTAACTTTCCCTAAACATTTTTGGGGTAAAGATGTTATCACAATTGTCTATACTGTCAACAAAGTTCTCTCTATTGTCATAGGTAATAAAAATTTGTATGAATGTTTTTATGGTTGTCCTCTTAACTATGACATCCTTTGTGTCTTTAGCTTTTTTCATCTGCAGCCACATGAACGTACCAAACTTAAGCATTGTTCTCGTATTTATTGCTTTATTAGGTATGTGATCATACATAAAGGGTAAGGGTGCTGGGATTCTATTTCCAAACTTTATCGCATATCTCGACACGTCTCTTTCTAGGAACGCAAGTTGTTCTCATCCATGTCTTTTTTTCATATGTCATCTTCAATTCCTTTCTTTTTAAATTCTAATATTAATCTTTTCTCTAATGATATCGAGGAATCTCCTCCCGAGCTACCCTTGCAGGTAATTCAGCTACTCATGTCCTGATCCCCCTTAAGGATATTGTCCAACATGTGGATAATGCGCTCCCACCTCGTTCTCAGTGTCAAACTAAATCCTCACCTCATCTCCAAGACTATCAAGTAATCTCCCAAATTTTTTCAGAGTCGTTTATGCAATTTCCTCTTTTTACGAGTCTTGTATGTATCGTTAGGCTTTCCCTAATCCTTTGTGTCAGCAAGCAACAATTGAGGAATTAGATGCTATTGAGAAGACCCACACTTGAGAACTTGTGCCCCCATCAGGAGGAAAATATTGCTTATGTAGTTCATGTTGTGAGTCGGTTCATATGCGATCCTCGCACTACTTACTATGAAGTTGTTCTATGGATACTCTGATATGTTCAATACACATTGTCTCACAGTTTACATTTCTCTCAGGACTCACCTTAGGTTCTACGAGGTTATTCAGATGCTGATTGTGCCGATAAGCCTATTGGTCAACGTTCCACTACGGGCTACTATTCCTTATTGAGTGACTCTCTTATATCTTAGAGAAGTAAAAACATATGAATGTTACATGCTCTAGCACTGAGGCAGAATATCGAGCTCTCGCAAACACTATTTCTGAGCTCCTATGGCTACGATGATTATTACATGATATATGTATTGTTCACGGTTTTTCTACCACTGTTTACTGTGACAATCAAAGTGCCATACAGATTGATCACAACGACATCTTTCATGAACGTACCAAGCATATAGAGAATGATTATTACTTCGTACAATATCATCTCACACAAAACACCATCATTTTTTGCTGTTTCCACCGATGATTAGACCGTTGATATTTTCACTGGGACTTTAATTCTTGGACGGATCGATTTATTAGTTTGCAAATTCAATCTTAATTTTCTACCAATGTCTCGAGTTTGAGGGGCGATGGACTTTGGGTTCCCCACAAAATTCTAACCCTAATTATGCACTATCTTATGAATATCTTGAAATCAAACTACTCATTTCTTGTTTAGTCCAAGTTAATACTACACAAAATATAGTTAGACCAACATAAACAAATAAACCAATTTACCATTAAAATTTGCTTAACCATTAGTTATCACCAAGTTTAAACAGATACGCATTACAAGGAATTCAAACTTACGAGTTATGACCGTTGATAACACTCTTACTATTACACTTACGTGTAACAAAAGAAACTAACAAAACACCTTAAAAATCAAACATCATGAGCCAAACCAATCTCCTTAACCCTCACAATGTCACAAAATAAATCATTTGCCTATTTTTTCCTGGTGATTTCCATCTCCAACACTCCTCTCGTTCTTGTGCAACTCGTACTGGCTCAACGAAAACGTCCTCGCGATCTTCTGCAGGCTGTCCTGCTTAATCAACGATGGTTTCGGGAGGCTTGTTCCCTTCCCGAGGTTCCTGTTCTTCGGATCGTCAATCTCATGGATCGGCATTTCAATGTCTCCTCCTTTCTTTTCCTCTACTTCTTCGATGATCTCGCTCGATATTTCCAATGGCGCTTTGCTCTTGTAGTATATTGCATAGACGATCAGCTGGGTCGCCCCCAGCCCGACCCCGATCACATTTGGTACCTGATATAACAATGACATCACATAACATATAAGAAAAAAAGGTCGGCCGAGTTTAAAAAGAGACTTTTCTGATTCGAACTCGTTCTGATCAAATAACAATGCAATAATGATGACATCACGTGATCAAATAAGGCGACCAAGTTCCCATTTATGACCCTTTTGATGCTTTCAAATAGAGACTATTTTTCTAACTTGAACTTGTGACCTCAAAGACGACATCACATTATCTGATAAGGCGGCCAAGTTTACGAGCATTTTGCTGCTTTCACAGAGAGACTGTTTTCTAACTTGAATTGAACTCGTGACTTCAACAATGACTTCACATCAATGAAGCTGAACAATATCTTGACTCGAGTACAATGTTAAATCAGGAAAAATGACAAAAACGTGATGTGTACCACAATTTTGCAAAAGGGCGCTGTAAACTTTGATTATGGCAAAAAGGTGTTGTGAACTTTGATTTTTTTGTAAAATGTGCGTATTTGTACGTTCTTGCCATTTTCCGTATGTAGCATTATCATAGTAACTTACCCCAATGTAGATGTCCTTGACAAGAATCGCATACACCAACCAAACACTAGCATTGAGGAACAAGAAAAACGAGAGCAAAAACGGCATGTAGACAACACTCTTCGTCTTAATCACAATCCCCTGTCACGTAAATAAAAAAAAGCCGACAAACAAACATACATTAGACGAGACCAAGCCTAGAGGGGTTCATCGGAACAAATGTTTCACTAGTCGAAAGTCAAGTATAGACACTTCAATTTACCATGGCAGCGAGAGGCGAAGCATACATGCAAGTGGTCAACGCTGCGCATAAAATTCCAGTGAATGTAATACGAAGACTCCCGTGGAGCACGAACAGAGTTATAACGATCACAGCCCCGAGAAACCCAACGTTCAACAATCCTACCAACCTCGCCGTCTTCACCTGAAAGCGCAAACATAAAATGGAACCTTTCGAGTTTTATTACCACAAATGTGCATGAAATGATCATTTGAAGATATTAGAGAAAATTGCAAAAAGGTGTACTATTATATGACACTTTTGTAAAAGGGTGATGTGATATTTGTTAATGAGAAAAGTATGCTATGTTGTTTGCACTTTTTTTTTTGCAAAATGTGTCTATTGTTATAAAAATGTTGAAATTACCCCTGAGATTAAGAATTAAGAATAACTTTAACTAAAAAATAGTATAACTAAAAAATTGAATTTGAAATTTTGATCATACAAATTTTAGTTAAAAGATAAAAATAGATTTTTTTTGCTTTTTTGAAAAATAAATTTTATTTTAGGGGTAATTTCGTCATTTTTATAAAAATACACATTTTGCAAAAAATCAAATGCAAATAACACAACAACCTTTTGCCATTAACAAACAACACTTCACCATTTTGCAAAAGTGTCATAATCGGGTATATTTTTACAATTTTCCCAACATATTAGCAATAGTTTCCAAGACCTTTTTTGCCTTGGGCGCGTATATGAAGAAGAGGGTGACATAGACGATCTGAACGACAGCTCCCACACCGTTTACAGTTACGATGAGGAGCCCACCAGGCTTGAGAAGTCCATAGAAAGTCCATAAACTCGTGCTCAACAGAGTCGTTATGTATGGAACACTTTTGTAATACTCTGTCGATTTCTTCTTCACGATTTCTCGAAATGTTTTTCTGCAAAGTTTCACGAATCAGAGTTAGTTCTACAAAATAATATACATATTCTGTACTAAAAGCTAGTTACAGTCAGTGTTCTAAATCTTCCAGAATTCTCCCTTAAAACTAGGTAAAATCGAGTAGGTCGAGTTTTGGAACAAATTTTAAAGCTCGCTCTCAGTGGTTCAGTTTTACCGAGTTTTCACTGGGTCAACTCGGTGAAATCTAGTCAGAGTTTATTTTCATCTTTTACACATGCTTTGAAACTATTTTATAATTTATGTTATTTTTTTAACTTATTACTTTGTTTGAAATTATTATATATAAATATAAGTAAATAATATTTATTTGATACAAAAAGAATTTTGCCGATTTCTCCTCGAATCCTCAGAACACTTTATTTTTCTCCTCGCCAAGTTCTCTCCATTCCCGAGGTTTAGAACCTTGGTTTCAGTGCTCCCAAATTGACGCAACAAGTTAAAAAAGTCTGAATTACATAACTTTACATTATCTAAAATACATAAATAAATCCACATGTGGATCTGAAAATAACGTTTTTCAGAATATCACATCACCCTAATTATACTAAATAAATTAACCATCCATCCCAAAAACCATAAACAAAATCGTAAAAGTAAAGCAAAACAAAACGCAACAAATGGATTAAACTAAGCAAAAGGAAGAGCAGACAAATCATTTGTGGCATGAACTTACATGGGAGAAGCAAAGACCAGAATGGAAATAACATTCCCTGCAAATAAAAAACAAAACCCAAATCAATGTTTCAAAACAACAACATAGTACATATGTATGACTATTTTTCCTGGTTCTAGTCCATGACATGAAGATTCAAAACAACGACATATCGCGTGCAACAGAAATTCAAGACATTCCCAAAAATCCAAGAGAAGAAAATAGGAGAGGCACGGAAGTCACTGAAATGACATAATACCGATAATGCCAATAATGAAGCTCACAGAGGCCATGGGAGGAGGAAGTGAAGCTCAGAGAGTCGTGTAAGTAAGAGGTAAGAACCAGTAAGTAGCTTAAATATTATATAGTGGATTAGAGAGAAGCTTTTGGTTCTGTGGACACTAAAATTGAAAAAATAATAGTATCAAGAGTGAATGTGGATAGGGAAGATATTTTGCAAGATAGGGCGATGTGTGTTTTTGTACCATGCTAATCACGTGGAATATGGATCACCTTCTTCTTGTCCACAAGTTCTTGGCCTCTTATCATTTTCTGCAAAACTAAAAAAAACTATACTATATCTTACCATTATTGTCACATTTCTCTGTCTCCACTGTTGACTGTTAGCTGGGAAATTAGAGATTTGTCTTATTGTTTCATTGCAACTGTAACCAAATGCGTGCTAAGTGAGAATGAGTATCTAATGCATTTTCACTGCCTTCCTTTTTTTTCCGAGTCCTCGAAGATAAACATTTTAGAGAAAATCGCAAAAAGGTTTCCTGTTATATGACACTTTTGCAAAAGGGTGTTGTATTGTTTGCATTTTTTGCAAAATGCGTGTGTTTTTATAAAACGATGAAATTGTCCCTGAAATTAAAAATTAAGACTCTTATAACATAATTTTAACTTAAAATAGTATAACTAAAAAACTAAATTACAAAAGTTGATCATACAAATTTTAGTTAAAATATAAAAACAGAAATTTTTTATTCTTTTTTAGTTTCAAGGGTAATTTTGACATTTTTATATAAAAAACGTATTTTGCAAAAAAAAAAAGCAACACAGTACCTTTTTGTCATCAACAAACAATACAACACCCTTTTATAGGACACAAAAACAAAAGATAAGACAAGAACAACAACAAGAAAGTTTCAACACATAATTTACGAAAAAATGCTTCAAGAAATGCTGGTGTGACTTAAGAGTGAAGATCTAGTTGTGGACTCATCCAAAACATTATCAGCAATTTCATTTCACCGACAAATATGCAAGTAACAGGCGACGCCACTGACACGCTTCAGTCATGTACCCGCTTTATAATTTATATGAAATGGTAAGTAACTCGTCAACAATGTGTTCATAAACTCAACCAACAATTCAATTACACAGACAGGACAGAGAGCAAATCCTCTGAAGGGTCCCTTGAGATTTGAGTCATTAATTTGGTGGGTCCCCAAAAAACGTCAATAATCGCCAACAATCTCCCAAATATCCAAAGACAAACAGCATCGTGGCATACACACGTTTAAGGGAAGGCGAAAATCGGATTGCACATCCAAATACAGCAAACAACAAAATTTCCACATCCCATATCCGAATTGAGTTCCATTTGCCAAGTCATGACACAGAACAAAGCAGCACAGCACATAATACATGAAAAGGCCCAAATCTTAGATTATCATATACACAAAACTTGTGGGTATATACTGAAACATGCATATATGTGCCCTAATCTTACAAGAGACTTGGTCAGTACACATACATTGGTCTCGAGAAGAATTCCATGGCAAGGTTTTGTTCTAAACCTGAGCTTCTCATAAACTTGCTCTCCACCAAATTTCTGGGCAGATAAGAGGCAAGACAAAACACAGTACCTGAAATCAAAAGACCTTATGAAGCGCGCAAAGAGAAAATTACCCAGAATGTGGATTTATGATCCAGAGCAAACCCACAACCTTTTTCAGAGATTTGTGGCAAAGATCAAAGCTTTTCATGTTCCTCTTGTCCTCCTGCTACACACACATACTAAATCAGAAGTATTTCATTCATTTTTATTTTATTTGTGAAAAAATTAGCTACAAACCAAAATCGGGTGTCCAAAAGTCCGAACGCGTAAAATATGTAATACAAAATTGTAGAACCTTGTAAAATATGTAGTGCAAAATTGTAGTACATGGTGGAGCGCATGCAAAATTGAAGAACCCTATAAAATGTGTAGTCCAAAATTGTAGAACCTTGTAGATAGTGTAGTACAAAGTCGTAAAACGTGGTGAACTCGTTGAACCTTCAAATATGCAATGTATAACTTTATTGCCACGTGTCGCACGTTGAGACAATGCGTGTTCAGATCCGCACTGATCCAACGATTGTAGAACATTTTAACGTTCAGACGCCCTACAACCGTTTATATTTTATTTTGTTTACTACTTTTTTTAAGGAATTTTATTTACTACTTAAGTTACAATGATAACAGAATTGGGACAAGGTACAATCTAAAGATTAATAAAAGTAAATCGGACTAAGTGACTATTTAAAAATTATAAAGAATTAATAAAGTCTAATAAAAAGTTATTTAGATAAATGGAAGATTTTTACAACATTACTTCCTCTATTTACGATAAAAGCTAGAAGATACTATGTGAATGTTTAAACCAATTTTAAAGCATTTATTTATTTATCATTATTCTTTTAAAAGTATAATAATTTTATTAAAAATTGACTGCAACAAGTACAAAAAGATAGTACATGGAACATAACCAATGCTATTCTCTAGGCCAGAGCCTAAAAAAAGTAAAAATGACTAAAAAAATAGTCATTCTATATCATCATCTGTATACAAACCAAACAGAACAATAATGTGATAAAAAACTTGCGGCTTGAAACTAAAACCAACACTTCCCAATCAGTCCAACAATTTTACAAGGATCGGCACTTGTATCTTTTATCAATCCAATATCTCTCGGTACAAACTGTCACAAAGAATACGACGACCAACACGAATCGCCAACAAACAAGCCATTGGGTAGGAGACCCCTCTCAATTCGACCCTATCCTGGTACATATCCCAAAACCGAACAACCGGAACAAAACCAAAAAGAGTGCTTCTCCCGAGATTCCTCACCAAAGTGTTGTGGGACTGAATACCCGAATCACTGGGTCAGCCATCCACGCGTTGATCGCTGCTATACAACGTTGAAATCGCAAAACCACGAAGTAAAACGAGTACATGCAAGAATCCCATGACAAAACAAATCAAAACACACTGATATCCTAAAATACTACCGAAACATCGCACCAAAATCAACAACTTGACTCTCTTTGTTCCACAAGAGACGCAATCGCAACAGGCGAGACAAACTTGCGAAAAAAAATCGCTCAAACACTGATATTCTACAAACAAATTGAGAACAGAAATTCACTTCGAGGCCTTCCACCTACCACTGATTGCCGTAGTTGGAAAAAGTCCGACCTTCCACCGATTTGTCGTCGAAAACTTCAAATCAGACGAAACTTCACTCGATGCCTGAAGTGTTTCCGCTCTGTCGAAAAATAGTTGAAACAGAGGGGGCTCAAAGAGCAAAAAATGGCCTATCGGCGGAGGCAGATAGAGACGGGCCGTCGCCTCCTAAACCGCTCTGCACTTCTTTTGGAACCGTTTTTCCGCTCTCCGTTTTGCTTATTATCATTTGTTCGTTCCATTAATATTAGAGTTTGATTACATCTCAATTAAATCTGTTATTATAATTCAATATAAATTTGTTCGATGCAAAACCAAAACAAAATATATTCAATAAACTGAATATACAGGCCACGTGATCAAGTTTTATACCCGATAAGGGAGTGCGTGTTGGATCCGAAACTGGTCCCAATCCGAGAATCAAGTCAATTTGTAATAAAAAATTACAAACCGTAAATAATAGTTTGGTTTTAGTTCAGATTGTATAGGAACCAATCAATTGTGGCTCGACTTTAATTCTCAAAAGTGAAAGCAGCTGTCGATGATACCGACGTAACACAACCAAAACCAAACGAATTGTAATATTTGAAGTGATATATGAATATTTAAATCATGACTTTGATCTCTGTTACTACTTTCTAAAATTACAAATTTTAAGTTGTGGCTCATAAGTCGGCCCTAAAGTCGTCTAATTCGGCCCATAATTCAAGTTCAAAGTCAAGACTCAAAATCAACTTATTCTAGTCGGTAAGAGCCAAAGAATCAAACCAAAACCGGTCAAAACCGAACCATCTTCTCACAAACAGTTAGTTTTTACTTCTAAAATTTAAGAATCATTCCGCTTAATTCAGATTGGTTCGGCCTGATTTCGGAACCATGCTCACCCCTAGTAACTGGTCAGGCCCAAGTAGGCCTACAGGCCCATATCATGATTTATAAAGCCCAAAAGGCCCAAATTCGCCATTAAGCTAATCGCTATCTTCATCGTGATTGAGTAAAGAACCAGACTGAGAGAGCTCTGAGACTGAGAGCAAAAATGGCTTTTGCTTCGTCGCTCTTCACCTCCATATCTGTTCCGTACCTTCCATCTTCTCGCAACGAAGGTCGCTTATTGGCTCGTTTCAGACCGACCCATCTGGATTTTCCGCGCCACAGCCTCCGTCTGGGCATTTCCACCGTCGCTTGCGCTCGCCGCAAGAGCACCGACTCTGCGGCTCCCAAGAAGAAGAAGAAGGTGAGCCCAATTCGATTTCTGAGCTGAAACTCTCGTATTCGGTCTCGCTCAAGCTAAATTTTGTACTTTTATTGATTCCCATTTCAGCAGCAAAGAGTTAGTTTTGTCATTTCAAGGGTATGGAACAATTGGTTTGAGATTTTCGGGGAAAAGGGTAGATACTGATTTGTTCATTTGACATTTCAATTTTTAGTTGAAGTTAATTCCTTAGGAGTTTGTGAAGTTTTGGTTTGGTGCAGGGAAATCAATTGTAGTTGTCCTGTGAAATGAATAGCTTTAGTAAATTGTTTTGTTGTTTATAAACCTGAATTCATACACTATGTTCAAAGCTTCAAAGGGTAGGGTTGTTGTGGTGAAGACATTTTAGTGGCAAAGATTTGATTTGGGTAGGATTTGCTTTGTCCAAGTTGTTTCATGAGTCGTATAAACATGATTGTGTCGTGGGTTTTTGGATTTGAATCGAGATGAAGTGTTACAGTGTTCTTTAATGCATACCAAAATGTTTGGATAAGACCGGTGTTCTATAGATCGCTAGGCGCTAGTTGGGCGGAGAGGGCCTTTAGGGTATTAATCGGAAAATGAATCGGAGTGAAGGATTAATTGGAAATTATAGAGAATTAATCGGGACTAATCAGGGATTAATCGGACAAGTCGGGGATTTTCAGACCACATGATACGACCCTATGCAAACAAAACAAAGAGTCTTTTGGGTCTATAAATAGTTTGTAATCTTACTGGCTATTGTTTCGTTCATAGCAACGACCCTCTCGCAAAGAACGTGATGAGGAGGATGATGATGATGAGGAGGATGATGATGATGAGGAGGAGGATGACGACGACGATGATGAGGATGCTCTTGAGGCTCTCTTTCAGGAGTTGGAGAAAGATCTGAAAAATGATACTTCATCCCAGGATGGTGGTGACGAGGACATGGACGATGATGATGCTTTTGAGGCTCTCTTTGACAAGTTGGAAAAAGATCTTAAAAATGACACTTCATCCCTGGATGACGATGATGATGACATAACAGAAGAGGACTTTGTCAAGGTTGAACGTGCACTAGCGGAGGCGTTCGGTTCTGGCAGTGATGACGAAGAAGATGAGGAGGAATATGAAGATGATGATGATGATGATGATGATGACGACGACGACGACAACGACGGATTTAAGCTAAAGAATTGGCAGTTTCGGAGGCTTGCTTCTGCACTAAAAGCTGGTCGGAGGAAAACTGGTGTAAGTGCTTTATAAGTTAGACATATACATTTTTTTCTCTAAACATGAATATGTCCGATCTAACAAAATTATTTAGGAAAATAAGAAAATTGGAAGCCACCAGATCAGTCTTTGGACTCTTTTTTTCATCTTTAGGTCTATGCATAGGATTTGCTTTATATGTTACCAAAAACTCAAACTAATTAATTAGATGCTGATCTGATTTTGAGGTATTATCTAGTTGATATCTCTCCAGTGACTCTTGATATTGGACTCTGCATTAGTATGAACCCTCTGGTCTCCTGAAAACATTCCACCGTCTCTGTCAAGTTTTTTTAAAAAAATGTTCTGTTGTTTTCCTCATTTGATATTCCTTTTTTGAATATGCGTAGTGTTCGTTGTATTTTTTTAATTTCTTTTGGAGATTGACAATTTCTGAAGAACGATAAAAGTTATAATATCTTGATAGGTTCATTAGCTTGTTTTGGTTGTCAATGAAGTCCAATTCATTTTTCCTGAAATGATCCGATGCTGAAGTTTATTTCAAAATCTAACAAGAAAAGAAAACAAGAGTAATGGTTTCGACATTCATGTTGGCGGTAATGGCTGTACATTTCTAATCCTATTTTTAATTCTTGTTCTGTTTTATAAATCTCTTTTATTTTACAGATTAAAGACCTTGCAGCTGAGCTGTGTCTGGATAGAGCTGTTGTTCTCGAGTTACTCCGCAACCCTCCTCCTAAACTTCTAATGTATAGTGCTATTTTACCTGATTTTAAGCCAATAAAACTAGTCAAACAAGTAAAACCAAAGGTCGAGACCAAACCTGTGGAAATGGTTCCTGCAATTGCTGATGTTGAATCTCAGCGGAAGGTGAGTGCTCCTGTTCCCATTCATGTCAGGCAGACCAGATGGTCTGCTCAAAAGGGACTGAAGAAAGTACACGCCATGACCCTCGAGCAAGTTTATAGAAAAACAAAGCGCCCTACTGTAAGTAAAGTTTTCTCTTTACATTTACTATTTAGTGTTCTTGTAAGAGAAAATTGCAAAACGGTGCCCTATAGTATGACACTTTTCTAAGAATGTGCTGTGTTGTTTGTTAATGGCGAAAAGGTGTTGTGTTGTTTGTACTTTTGTGCAAAATGTGTAATTTTTAATAAAAATGACGAAATTGCCACTGAAATTAAGAATTATTTATTTAAATTAAGTACTTTTAAAAGTTTTTCTATTTTTATCTTCTAACTAAAACTTGTATAATCAAATTTTGTAATTTCATTTATTGGTTATTTTTTATATAATTATTTTATGAAAATATAATTCTTAGTTTCAGGGGCAATTTTTTCATTTTTATAAAAATATACTCATTTTGCACAAAAATGCAAACAACACAACACATTTTTGCCATTAGCAAACGACACATCACCTTCTTGCAAAAAATGTCATACTATAAGACACCTTTTTTGCTATTTTCCCTTCTTATGATCTGCTCTCTCCGGCCCAAAAATATGTCGTGATGAACTACTTTTGCAAATATTATGGTTAGCTGAGTTATCACACACTTTCTTCTCACACCCTCACTAGGGTAGCTTGGCTGGTCCAGACAAGCATTGCTCGGTAAGAGGTCTAGTGTTCGAATCCTAGTGGGTCTTCTACTTCGAGGTAGGGGTAGATTAGGAATTGCTGGAAAAAAAGAAGCAACTAAGTGGTTGTAAGTCGAGACAGAGGGAGGAGTAACAGACAGTGTGTCGACTTGCTTCATAGATTTGTCTGTTTCTACGATGAAGTTTATATGAACTCTTTTAGTTATGTATGAAGCGCAAAATATGCGCTACTCTTAGATTTTGCATTGAGCTTCTTAATCCCACGGAAGCTTCAGCTAGAACATGGTTCGTTGTAGATTTTAGAAAGAGGGACTTCGAAGGTTCAATAAGTTATGAAGAAACTTAGTTTCGAATGATGAACACACGTGCAACCATTTTCCACCTTACACATTCTTAACCAGTGTTCTAAAATTCCCGACTAGTCTGTTTAATCCCCAATTAGTCTTCAATTTATCCCCATTTAGTCCAATAATACGATTAATTCCTGATTAATCCCCAGAGGCTCTATCCGTCTGACTAGCACCTATCATTTTTTTAGAACACCGTTCCCAACTAGTTTTTTTTTGTGGATTTGTGTTTTTTTCTAAATAATGTCGTTTTCTATTAAACTTGCTTCTATGTCAAGATTCGTGTTCTTGAACCAATTTATGACTGTTACAGAATGCAATGGTGAGCAGCATCGTGCATGTCACAAAGCTGCCCCGTAAGAAGATTGTGAAGTGGTTCGAGGACAAGCGCGCAGAAGATGGAGTCCCCGACAAGTATTCGACGCCCTACCAACGGTCTGCTTATGAAACTGACTCTTCTGAGTAAATCTATTCGGAAGAGGATGTGCTTGTCCTCAATTTTGTAATGAATCTGTGTTACTTATAGTGAGTTCATTTCATGTTAAGACACATGTGTTAGGTCTAATCCAAACCGGTTTGCTCTCTAACTGGAAGAGCAGACCATTCGTTTTCGGTTTTTATTTTTTGAAACCTATATAGAGAACCTCATCATTGATTGATACCCTAATGCAAAATCCCAAACTCCTTACAAGGAAATATGAAAACAGTTAGGTTATTTATGGGACAAGATAAACATGTTTTACAACTTTTCCTCTGTAAAAATTTACAGTTAGTTTCTTGGTCAACAACAAGATATAGGTTCAATACTTGAGCAGAGCAACTCTTATTGGATCCCACCACACAAGAACACCATCTGCTTAATCAACTCAAATAAACACTGTCCAAGACTGTGAATCCAGCAGCGACCCCGCCTTCATTTGAAGATGATATCTTGGTTCGCATCAGGTACCCACATTGCTCGTTCACTATCACCTTCTCGTTGTTCCTGCAATGCACGACTAGGGTTAATGCCAAATATCGTGTTTGACGTGTACTACGAGTGAAAATCATAGGTATGGGAAATAATTTTGCTAAATTCATTCAAGAATCTAAGTTTTGTAATTGATGCAGTTACTTCTGAAGAATAATGGCACTAGTTATGACTAAGCGCCATAAATCTCGAGGTTATGCCAAATAACATGATTGATGTGGACTACTAGGGTAATGAAGGGTATGGGAAATCATTTTGTTAAATTAATCCAAGAATCTAAGTTTTGGAATTGAAGCAGCTACTTCCAAAAAATTAAGACACTAGGTATGACTTCATTGACTTGTACCTCAAGCAAGCAACATAAATCTCGAGCTTATTCTAAAGAACACGTTTGACATGGACTACAAGAAAAATCATAGGTATGAGAAGTCATTTTGCCAAAAATAAAATTCATTCAAAATTATGAGTTTTTGAATTGATGCAACTACTTCCAAAGAATTATGAGACTAGTTATGACTTGTGTATCTAGATTAAGCACAATAAATCTCGAGTTTATGCCAAATAAAATGATTGGCGTGGGCTACGAGTGAAATCAAGGGTACGGGAAATCCTTTTTGCCAAATTCAATCAAGAAAAGAGATAGACGGCTAGAAACTAAGTTTTGGAACTGAAGTAGCTATTTTTGGAGAATTATGACACTGGTTATGACTCAAGTACCTCAAGTAAGCACCATATATCCCAAGCTCTGAGAGGGCGTCCTCTCTGTGACAAATGCCGTTGCGCATCAGAAAGGCTGGAGAGATAGACGGGAAGATCCTCTGCATAAGGATGTACGCTGCCTCTTCTTCCGAGCCTTCCTTTTGCAATCTCAAGAGGGATTTCCTCACATCATCACCGTAGATATTGTTTCCTGAAATGATGTGACGACTTGTTAGTAGCGCCCAACTCCAAGTCAGAGCAATATCAAAAGCCGAGCACAGTTCAGAAATTCGAAACCTCCGCCTTCTCTTTGGGGCTTCATAACGTATGATTCGGGTGTCTCGATTGCTTTTTTGACGATTTCCGGGTTATCCAAGCTCCAAAGTCCGGCAAAGCATTTCTTTATTTTGGCAGTGTCGTCTTTGTTATCAAGGAACCTGTTTACAAGCAGAGAACGGTCAGCTTGGAACAGATAATATCGAAATCCAATGTTATCACAAACTACACAATCAAAAGCATATGAGAAAATATTACTTCTCAAGTACATTCGGTTTTGCAAGTTCTTGTTGAATCTTCTTTGTGCCTGCTAAGTGATAAGATATCGACGGACATTTGATGGCAGATGACTGCTCCATAAATAGTCTCGCTCTCCATTCCTAAAAACATAACAAGATTATAGAGGAAAACACAATAGACATAATTTCCCGAGATGTCAAAATGCCCAGTCATAGTCAATCAATTAGCGGTCAGAAGTAAAACATAATCTAAAAAACTTGGACAAGAAAACAAGTTCCATTGCATGACACGACATACACATTAAGAGTTCCGTCTGGTTGAAGTTCGCCATTTGCGTCAATTTCTGCCAGTGTTTTCCGGATAGTTGTAATATTATGTGTGTTAAAAAAGCTTAGGAACACAACTCCAAAAAAAAATATGCAAGGGTTTCCTAACAAATTTAAATATTCAGTGTGCAAAATCACTGTATTGATTATACAAAAAAAGAGGATATCTTTCCTTCAATACCGAAGAAAGCCAGTGTTGGTCATACATGTTGCGCTCTTCTGCTTGGACGACACACATAACCACGGCCCTGTAAGAAGAAACTAAAAGTTAACTCATATCGGTAGATGTCATTGAATTCATTAAGCAAAAGAGAAAAAAAATTATTGGTCATGTCAAAAGCTAGCCTCGGGTTATTGTATTCAGTCCAAGCTTTAGCCAGTGCCTCCGCAAACTGACTAACTACATTATTGCTGGGGACCCTTTTGGAATCCAATCCAAGGCATTCTCCGTAGTTAGTAAGTAAGTTCCTGCAAGGCGATGATGAAGGTTACTGTACTTTATAATAACACTGTTGTTAATAATTGTGAAATAATAATCTTGATCAATGTACAACCATAACTAGCCAAAAGTAAAGCATGATATGAAAATAATTGTGCAATGTAAGAATTATAAAAGAAGCAAAAGCTGTGATTTGTAAGTTGGGCTTAATGGCCTGATTGGTTTTTGTTTACATGTCAACAGAATAAATAGTAATAATAAATCCTTTACTGATTTTATAAATGAGTTTTTACCTGTGTAGCTTGCTGACAAGACAACTAAGGCCCGGAAAAGAAGACGAAATTGTGTTCATTTCTATTTGAAGGAGTGATTTAGTTTGTTCATCGAGCATATATTCCGAGTGATGCAAACCCAGTCGTATTTCCTGAATCAACGATTGGAACAATAACAAGCACATTTGATTATTCTGACAAGAAACACTTTTGTGTTACTAGAAAAAAAATTAATACCATCACAAATTAAATTTTATGAAACTAAAATAACAAAGGCAGAATTACAATTGAAAATATCGATAGAAACAGACCTTCAAATGCTTTCATATGTACTTACCTCTTTCTTGTTAGTTTCTAGCATCTTGGAATGAATATCTAAGAGTCTAGAGGTAAAAGCATCCACTTTCTTGGTTCTGCAATTTACGCACAGCAACAATCATACGAAGTCCGAATAAGTTTGAAATTAAACAGCAAGAGAAGGCCAGAACTAGAAGAAACCGCATTAGAGTGCTTATGGGATAAAATGGCACACGAGAAAGGGAATTATATTATTGCACGTGGGAAAGGGAGTCAGTAGGCATGTAACATGAGCAAACCACAATTTCCACTTGAGAAAATCAAGTTGTGAAACGATTGACATAGTTGAGGCATTCAAAGTCATTCATATAGAAATCAAAATTCGGCTGCATATAAACTCAAATCCTGAATGAATGATGAAATACATCTTAATGGCATACATGATATTAAGGTTTCTCTGCAGCCAAATCGAGCGTGTACACTTATGAAGATGCTAATTATCTAAAAGCAGTAAAATATTTTGTAGAATGAGTGAGCAAAAACAACGGGATCTTGGTTCTCGCTATGCCACAATCCCACAAGGAGCAGAAAGCATACATATTTATATGGAGGGGAAGTCAATATATGCTTGAAAGAGCAACATCTTAATAAAGCATTGTAGCATATTTGATATATCTAACTCAAATGGTTCCGAAATCAATTCATTTTGCACTAACAAGCAGACACCAAAGAATAAACACATATATAAGTGATGATTGGTGAGGGAGTGAGCGAGAGAACCTTGATAGTGATTCCTGTAAGAATTTGCCATCTAAACTCACTCGGTCTACAAGTTCATTGAAAATGGGTGCCAGCTCACATGCTTCCTTCCATATGCTTTCCGGTAACAACACGGGCAAAAGGGAAAATGGGGCATGAACCATGCCCACCCCAGGGACTCTTCCCGATCTCTGCAGATTAACCGACACAAGACTTGAGTACCATTAATCGAAAATCTCTTTAGTTGTTGTTTTTCTCTTGCATAAAACAGTGTTATTGAAGAAAAATAGGATACAGGACAGAAACCAACACCTTAAGACTTGAAAATCCCACAGAACAAAAGCCAAGGCGACAAAGAGATCAACAAATGCAATGACAACAAACGCGAAGGAACAGCCTTTCGTTCACAAAATAAAACTGTCAATTTCGTGGACGATCGTAGACCTAAGCAGCTTAAACAAGTTTTAAATCTTATTTTCCCAATCATTTTCTTGATGAACCGAGTAATCACCTTGATCAGAAACAATGCCTCCAAAAACAATAGCAAACCGGAGCTACACCCATCAGTAGAAGAAACTAAAACCAAAAAGGAAAAGAACGACATTCCATTTAAAAAATCCTACTTAGTTCAGACTCCCAACCACTTGAGCTAATGATCCTTCAACCAATATATTAAATTACATGACCAATTCTTCCTTTCGTAGCCGTTTAAACACAAACAAATTCTTCAAGCAAGCTGAATGAGAAATGAGCATCAAACTTCACAAATTTCCAAAGTAAAACTAAACAGCCCATTAGCACAAATCATGAACCAAGGAACCCCAGAACCATGAAAATGATTTCATCACTCAATTAAACTTCAAACATAGAAAATACCAACCATAACCATAACCATAACCTAAGAAGAAAATCTATCCTCAACCAATTCATGCACAGTCAAAATAGCCATGAAGAGAGCCCTAAACAAGTAATACAAACAAGCCCATCAACAGATAATCAAACAAAATAAAAAGTGATCATGACAAATCATGAAACATGAAAACGATTTGATCACTCAATCAACATCAAATTTAGGAAAACCAACCACAACCATAACCTAAGAAGGAAATATATCCTCAACCAATTCATGCACGATCAAAATAGGTAGCTAAGCTCATTGACTGACCTCTGAAGAACTGTCCCCAACAACAAGCCAGCCCATGAAGAGAGCTCCAAACAAGTAATGCAAACAAACCCATCAACAAATACTCAAACAAAACAAAAAGTGATCATGAAACATGATAATGATCACTCAATTAACATCAAATTTAGGAAAACCAACTACATACAACGATAACCTAAGAACAAAATCTATGCTCAACTCAACCAGTTCATGATCAATCAAAACAACTAGACAGACTGGTTCACTGACCTCTGAAGACCTGTCCCCAACAACAAGCCCATGAAGAGAGCTCCAAACAAGAGCATCATAAACCATCTTCTGAAGCAATTCATCACCCACAATGCTGTGAACACCAGACACAGAGATGGGTCTGTACCCTCCATCACTCTCCATCTCTTCTTCAACCTCCTGGGACTCAAGGGGCAAAGCTGAAACTAAATAAGGAAGTGGGTGTCGTCGGGTCAGCAACAATCTGTACTGATTCTCAGATGCTCTGTGGATGGTATTGAGCCTCAAAGCACAAAGATTCGATTTTGATTTCGATGGTGACGAGAGAGGGATGGTAGAGAAATGGGTGTGGACTCTACAGAGAGTCGAATACGAGGATTGGCCCAAAACGCCCATTTTCGCCATTTTCGTGGCCGTCTCTCACACTTTCATATTAAAGGTGGAGACTTTGCAACTTTCTTTTGGACCAAACAAAACAAACGTGAAAAATGGTAAATTTTGATTCATTGTTGGTGCGTTTCTTATAATAATAATAGCTTTAAATAAATTTCCCAAATTTGGATATAACTAAATGTTCATTTTAGTTCAAATCATCTGAAACTTATATCTCACTTTAATTTCAGAAATAAGTAGTATAGACATCATAAATTATGTGTTTTATTTAAATTTAATGATAAATTATAGAAAAATAACCGTGAACTATTTAAATTTTTTTTGTAAGAAGTGGATGTGAATTTTTATTTTTACACCGAAAATGCACTTGAAATTATTTTCTAAAATATTAGAAAAATTAAATTTTTTTTCGAGCTCGTCGATTTTCTTCTTGAATCCCCACTTGTTACTCGTATAGATATCAAGTCTCATGAAAGAAAATTGATGGCATACGAGAGAAGAAAAAATTCGACAAGATAGAGTTGGAAAAAGACATTTTATTTAAATTTAAAAAATGTTTCAAGTGCATTTTTGTACCCTAAATTTAATCATAATTTTCAATGTGACATTTCTCCAAAAAAAAAAATAGTGTACTTTACTCTTTAAACTAAACAATTAACTGTTGTCAAATTACCTTAAAAAAAACTGTTGTCAAATTGCTTCTAATTTTTTTATATATTTAAATGTACAATAAAACAAACATTATTATTCCAACTAAATTTACATAATTTTTAATACTACGCTCTTACTGTTTTTGATGAGTGACATACCTTACCATATGAACAGTTTAGTCATATTAATATGAAACTTGAACGAATCCTTACATTAATAAAAAAATTTAGCAATTTTTAATGATTGATGCAATAATTAGTTTGAGAAAGATAGTATTTTTGACCTCAATCCTCAAAATTTTATAAATGGATCAAGTCTATGGTTATTTAGCTGATAATCAAGTTGTTCAATTTACTACTAATAATAAACAATTTTTAAAACACAAACTTATATATTAACACATCTTCAACATTATATTTCCCAAACTCTTACATGCACACTTAAATAAATCTTTTGTTTGTCATAAAGATCCATCTGCATTACTTTCAGCAGCTCCTCTCTTGCTTGCAGTTGTGTTCTTCAGTATCTGCATTTCACAGCACAACAAAAGTCACATCTTCGGCGAAAACTAAACACGAGATGAACTATATCAGATGCAGAAACATGGATTCCAGTCGCAAACAAAGCAATTCATGAAACAACAATCACCTGTAATGGTAAAGAAGTAGAACTAATGGAACAAAACTGATTCTTCGCTGAGGTAGACAAAATCATTTGTGTATTCATGTTGTAAGGGACCATAAAGTGTACACAGCTATGTCTTTTAACTCCTAACATCTTAGAGCAGCACCAAAAATAGACTCTCTTGTTGTTCAATACCAATTGGTGAGGTTTCTCAAGGGTTTCGTGCTAATAATCTGAGGATGAGACTAAAACATACTTTCCAAAATAAAGGATTGGTAGAGATGTGTCAAATAAGGTTGGAATTCATGACATATACCGCATATGTAATCAGCTATGATAGTTACATTTTCCATTGCAGCAATGCTTAATTATACATCAACAGAAACTAAGTGTTCACTCTAAAGCTTATGGATCATTCTTGCATCGTTTGGATGTATTTGCTTCCTAGGCTCGTTATGTTTCTCTAGTAACTAGTAAAATATTGTAGCACCTGAAGAGAATAAGCAGGAAGAATCATATCACTGTAAATAAGATGACAAACTCAAAAAATGACGGTCCAAAATGATGGATGATGACTTTATGCACAACAAATCACTCGATACAATCCAATCTTATCCATAACCATCAAAACCTAGAGTTTTTCTACATATTGGGAGAAGTATCAACAAAATGTTTGTATGGGAAACATGACCCACCAAATAACAAGCCCACAACGACCATGAGCTTTGTCTGAGAGGGAGGTTCACAGATAAATCGTTATTAGTAAATTTAAGGCTATCATGGCTGATGGCCCTCTAAACCTATGTCTTCAAACCACTTCAATTGGAATCTAACTACATCCGAGATTGCATCCTATCTACGTACCAAAGTGAGAAACGTAGAAGCTAGCATGGTGACAATGTCACAAGGTTGCTAGCAATACCAACTTGGGAATGCTATAAATACAACACTCGTGAATTTAACCTCCAATGCTAACTAACCATCCGATATCAATATGCACAAGCAAGTTAAGAGTAGATCGGGATATGGATAAACACTAAGAGCGTCTACTACTTCAAGATCATAACAGTTATGATATAATGTAACATTGGCTAAGAGTAGCTAAGGATATGGATAAACACTAAGAACATCTACTACGCCAAGATCATAACAATTATGATACAATGTAACATTGGCGATGGAAATGTGACTTACGTGTCTAAGCATTTGATTCTCGTTCTGTAAGGTTGACAGCCTCTCCTCAAGTTCCGAGTTCTTCTTCTCCAAGTCCTTGACTCTCACCTCCAGCTCGGTCAAGTAAACTTTCTTCCTCTCCCTTGCTTGCTGAGCCGATACTCTATTCCTAAGCAACCTTTGTTGAAATCAAGTAAATGCATTGTCATGAAACACAAACTTCCCCCAAACTGAATTGAAATCAAAACAAAAACAAAAATTGCAAATTTCAATTAATTTACCTCTTCAAGCGCTTGTGCTCTTTGTCAGCTGCGCTCCTCCCTCTCTTCCTCTTCCCATCTGCTGCCACCTGAACCGAAGCAGATTCTCCGGCCACCTCAGTGCTGATCTCCGGCACTCTCCTCATCTCTTCATCACTTTCCATACCTAATAATTCATCAAAATCACGGTTCACTAATCAAAAAATCACAATACTATATAAATTATAAACATATAAAACTCCAAACTGAGAAAATCAAGAGACCCATCTCGAGAAAACCAAAAAATCACAAAACCCAGATGGATAATTTTACAAGAAAGTTCGAAATCGACTAAAACGAGTGACACACATTCATTAGAACCCAGCCCTAACCAGCTCGCTAATTTCAAAAATTTCACCAAGAAAATGGATTAATCCACCAAATCGAAACAGGTAAAAGACACTATAGATCAGAAAAAGCTCGAACCCGCACCAAATTCGACTATCAATCGATTTTCAGCTAACGAACTCAATCTGACAGATCAATCCAAAAAAATTGGGGCAAATCAGGAAATACGAACCTTCTTTAACCTCGAGCTGGAGAGCTGAGCTCGATGACCTCTCGCTGCTCGAAGGAATCGAGCTCCCAGCGACCGAGCTCGTAGCTTGTTCCTGCATTTCGTCTTCGTCTACCTCAGAACGATTCAAAGCTCAAAAAACACAGTCTCTGTTTCAGAGACTGAGACAGAGAGACAAAAAGAGCGGGATATTAATTTCTTCTAATATGGGCCGTTGAGATCGGTTTAGATCTAACGGTCAAATGTTCGTTAGCGTGGAGGCATTGTGGCCATAGTTTGGTGGGTGGATCAAAGGTTGGGGAAGAGAAAGCATGGAGTGGAGTGGTCTGTTGGATGGAGAATGGATTGGACGGTCGAGATTGAGTTAGGGAGCGAAAGCGCTTTTGATTTGGGACTGAGCTGGCACACCGAGTGTTTCTCGAATTTTGATTAAAATGTAATTAAATTATATTTATGACGTCATATTTACATTTTCTAAATAAAATGTAAGAAACTATTTGAATTGTTCATTTAATTAACACAGTTAATGATTTCCAATATAAATCTTGCTTTTCACTGCGTAGAAAATTGATAATACATCAAACACGAATCAGTTTGTGCAAGAAAAGTGTTTATTTTTGTACTCGGAATCGGTCTCGCGCCCAAAACTGAGCTGAATTGTAATTGAAAAATTGATAACCGTATTTAATGATTTGGATTTAATTCTAATTTTGGTTCTCAAAAGTCAACACTATCAGTTATATGGAAGAACCGAACCGGAACTGAACGATTTTAGTATTTAATTTGCAAACTTTACATATCGATTTTGTTGTATATTTAAATCATTACGTTCGATTTTTATAAAAATAATTGCAAATATTAACTTTTTTCTCTCATAAATTGAGCCTAAAGTCGTCTAATTTAACTCATAAACCGAGCCCAAATTGAAGATTTGAAATCATCCGGTTCTAATCGATCGGAATCGAATAACCAAATTCTAACCGAACAATTGCAAGCCGGATTGTACTCTTACATATGGTTATGATTCTGGTTCTTAACATTTAAGAATAATTATAATGTTTAGTTTTTTTTCTAAAAATTCAGTTCAGTTCTAAAATTATGACCACCCTTAAATAATTTGAGGTTGACGAATATAAGTATTTTCATAGTTAATAATAAAGTTAGACCACCCTGTCTTTTTGCCTAAATTCTGATTAAATAAATGTCAATTGAATAGTGTGACACATTAAATAAAGGGGAAATTGCAAAAAGTTACGGTAAACTTTACACTTTTTGCATAAAACTACGGTTAGCTATTTTTTTTGCATCATGT